>DWEE01001676.1:0-12801 GCA_018245755.1 Parelbella macleannani
TTACAGTATAACAAAAATATTTTTTACAAAAATATTATTTACCTTTCTACGGTTACATAACCATATATTTAAAACGAATTGGTCAATAACTGTATATAACCTCAGAGCTGGCAAGTTGCTGAAATGTAAGAAATTGCAGACAAAGGAAATAATGTTTGTTTATAACTTTACACCAACGATACATGTATGTATATGCGCATTTTTCACCAAATTGATAACTAATTCATGCATTGAGTGAACTGAACTGACACGATCGACAACAACAATTATTATATTTTACCAAATTACCGGTGGTTAAATAACCACTACAAACGTTTACAGAAGTACTTTTTATTTTGTCCACGGACAAAATTATATTATTATCTCTAGAACCTGTATTTAAGCTGTCTAGTTTTGCTAAACTAAACCCTTAATGAAATTTAACGATTTCCCGGTAATTTTCAATAACGTATGTACAACGGCAGCCGGTTGATCAGATAGTTGTGTTGACTTTCAAGTAGCTAATAGAAAGCCGAAATCGTGCCGCCGATTTTGTAATTAGTTTTAATTAGTTTTCAGAAACTGATAATTATCATTAACGTCACACGAAAAAGGTCTTTTTGAGAAAATCCGTGGAATGTCTCTACATTTCATTGTCCTTTACGAATAACGAATATCGAGTCGAAGATAAATCATCAGAATATGAAGTGAATAAGATATGTGATTGTACTTCAATGTACGTGTTTTGTTTGATTTTACTTTATACTTACACATTTGTTGATTGAATTTTTATCTGGTTATTGTTCTTCGTTGTAACTCGACTTTGTATATTCTATGGACACGTTATGAGTTTGTAAACATAATGAATGAAATAAATTGCTAACTACTTTATAACATTAAAATATATATTAATATATCTTACACGTTTTTAATTATATAATAATGATATCAGTTAAATTAGTTACATTTATCTATGTTTATTTTTAGATCACAAAGCTTTTGCAATCGATCATTCCTTTTAAAATATTAAATTATCAACTCTATACATGTATGTATAGATTCAAATCAAGACGTAAATCACAGTAAAAAAAATCACGCCGGTAATTACCGTAGAGGTAGACAGAGGAGTGTAGTACACTCCCACGTTTCACCAGATACGTTTACGTCCGATGAAATAGGTGGTGAGCCTATGGCCATTCACCGGACACAGATACAGTCTCCGAGCCACGACTAGAAATCTGAATTACAATAATCTGGATTTGAACCCAGGACCTCTCGATCGGCAATCACACTTGCAACCACTCGACCAACGAGGCAGTCTTCAAAGTAGGTATATCGTAAATCAAAGTATAGACGTATTTATGCAACTAATTTGGGAAAATGCATAAATGTCATATATTGCCTTCGGCAGAGAAGTTATTGGTGTAGAAGAATTGAAGCAACAAGTCCTTATTACCTTATAACCCGCACCGCTCAAATATACAGGCGGTAAATTCATTTAAACAATATTTACTCACAACATACAATGAACGCTACTCTACAAGTAGAGTCAATAAACAATTGTATTGTACTTTTATTAACACGTAACATTACACGCCTCCACACAAGGGTTAGGAACTAGGGGTAAGTTTTATAATAGGCATGTTGATAATAGATATGTTAGTAGTTTCTTTGTTTACTTACATAATATGTAAATATAAAAGTTTTTTATGCAAACGCAAATTATGTTTTGTTATAATAATTAATATTTACGTTAAGTTAAGCATAATTTATAAACATATTAAAAGGTTTTCTAAAATAAGAATTAATTTTAAAGTTTCTTTATTACTTTAATTACTATTAAATAATAAGTATTTAATGGATATTACGTATCTTAAAAACGTATTTATAGAATATACATATTTTTAATATCCAAAACATTATTTGACACACTTATGGTGTAGATATAACTGTCATAAAATGGGAAATTAATAAAAGGCTTGTCTTATCACGGCGGGTGTATATAGGACATAGACACATAAAATCCGAACTAGCAAAATAACCTTTAGTAAGCTGTGGTTCACTTTCTTGTCATTAATTCTTTGCTGGTTCTTATCTGCTGAGGGTTGCCAAAGCGTGGAAATCTGCGGTGTCTTTGGTTCCAGGTAGGTACAAGTTGGAATTATTCATGGCAAGTGAAAAGGCACTTTCTAGTCTAGCGTGTTATAACATAAACTTCACTTCACTTGATATCAGGTTAACGTTATATTGATTATAAAAGATTACTAAAAACCACAATAAATTGTAGTATTTTGAAATGTCTTACAACTTTTAAGTCATTCAACAAATTAAACATTCTAGTATCTACAAATATAAAGATTCTACATATATTTGTAGATATACTATCTATCATTCTATCTATTATCTATATTAAGGTCTACATTAAATGTACTACATTAATTGATACTCTAGTAAAGAGCAAAATATTTTTAATATATTAGTTTTAAATACTTAAATTACGAATGTTTTGTTTACGCGCGTAAAAGATAGTAATGTCGATATCAGAGTATCTCTTTGCCCACACACGGACACTCTCGTTAAACTTTTCATAATTATTGGAGTAATAAAAAAAACTCAGAGCACTGCGGTATCACTGCCATTCCGTTAATTTTTTATTGCGAGATTACGACATTGTAATATTTATCGCACCGCGTGAGAAAGCACGTTGTTTTTTTGCGCGAAACTTCAATGTTACGAACTTTAAGTTGTCCGTAAACATTTTCACTTTACTGTCCAACGCTGACTTACTTAATTTAGCAGATAGGATGATAATAAGAAGCAAGTAATGGACTTTATAGTATCATAAGGATGCAACTCGCGTGCTTGAAAGCGGAAGTGTAATGCGATTATCGATTTGCTTATGACAGAAAATGCGTTGAATGGGCAAGGATGGTGGGGTGCGGGGTGAGCGCGAACATGCCCTGTTCTAGTCATGAGCGTTGGAGGCTCCACTCGATTGTGAGCCCATCGAGTTGTGACATAGTGTAGAGTATGCACAGCCGCCAAATGACCAATGTCAACAAATATTTTAAGTTGTTTATATTGAATTTTATTCATGTTAAAATGTTTTATTCTTATCTTTAGAAAGTTAATAATATATTTCTGTTTCTTGAGATTGAACATTCGCTTTATCATAACTAGTCGAATAACGTAATTTACAGTTAAAATTTATAGGAATTTGGATCAGTAATCTTTAGTTATTTTATTATAAATAATTATTCATTTGCACACACATTAGCATTTTATGCTGAATTAGATAATAGGTGGTAAAGCGTGCCGGGGTCCAAGAAGTAGAGTCGAATTCGAGTCGGTTGCAAGTTGGAGCCGATGGCATCGATAGGTCGGCGGCGGGTCCGCGCGCGCGTCCCTCGGCCTCTCGGAGCGGCTGTGTCGGCAGTGCTCGGCAGTGCGCCGTCGGCAGCGGGCTGCGCTGTTCGTGTCTTCGCAGCCCGCCACAAACAATCCCGTGTGCAGTGCAAATGATTCTGTTTTTATGGCGCTCATATTACTACAAGTGTTGGTGTTGGGTGTGACCGCCGCAGCCGTCGATGGTGGGTTATTTTGTGCCCTTGTTGTTGTGTCCCACGTGGTCAGCCCGAACCGGCCGTGTTTACAGCGGCGGACGCATGCGTCCCGCTTGTTTGCGTCCTCGGGTCAAACACCGGCCTAACCTATGAAGCCTCTATACATAATAAAATTGAGGTCCGGCAAGTAAGTTTAGATGTAAGACGCGATGCAGCAACGAAACGGGTGATCGATCCTATTATGTCACCCGACGGACGTGTTACCTTCGGCGGGAGCGCGGAAACGGCACATTTGACAGACTAGCTCCATATCAAAACATTCGAATTAGATGGAAGAGTCATATTCCGATATGAGTTGAGCCATGTGTAATGCTATAGGTATCTGAAAATTTGTATAATAACAAAACTGCTTGTAGAGCAAAAAATATTAAATTACCATACAGAATGAAAAAACAAATGAACGTGTATCAATGAATACGAGCAGCTCCGTAAAATTAAACAAAACGCAATCAAAACACAAGTGAAGTCCTTGTAAAAGTGAACCGACCGGAATTTACTCTACTACATACATATAGAGTCATTCGCTATGAACGCCTTGTAAATATTTAAATATGAAACATATATATATACATATTATTAATTTTGCGTTTCTGTTATTGTTGGTATAGCTATAAAAATAAACCCGAAAATACTCTAACGTTGACCTCGAAGGTGGATTACTCTAATAAGAATATTTCGCTAAACAGCCGACTCTAATTAAATTAAAAATGTATAAGGAATATACGTAGGTATATCTAACGATTTATTATATTCATTGTATTGGCGTGCCACAACACTACATATATTTATTAGAGACGGTGAACTAATTTTGCAGTTAGTTTTTATTATCCTAGTGGTTACGTTTGTTTACTTTTGCTGCAAAACAGCGCGCTACCTTAAG
Source organism: Parelbella macleannani (assembly GCA_018245755.1). Taxonomy (NCBI): domain Eukaryota; kingdom Metazoa; phylum Arthropoda; class Insecta; order Lepidoptera; family Hesperiidae; genus Parelbella; species Parelbella macleannani. The sequence goes on from DWEE01001676.1 coordinate 4,483, forward strand.
CGTTCCTCAATCAATACTCATAAATAACTTTTCCCCAAAGATTTATTAATAGTATTACGAAATAATTGCATATTTTTCTCTATGCGTAAATAAAACTTTTTCATAGTCGCATATCAAGTGGGCACTGCGGCCCACGCCGCGTAAACGTGTTTGTAGACGTGTGTAAATCATTATTTAAAACTTCTTAATTAAATTTCAACCTGAAGAAGACAGCGGAAAGCTGCTGGATTCTGAAGGCCCAGGACCGGAAGGAGTGGCGCCGAATAGGGGAGGCCTATGTCTAGCAAATGGACATCTCAAAGCTGATGATGATGATGATGACGAATTAAATTTCAATATTAAACTATTATAAATCACACTAAAAAGTTGTGTGTACAAGTAGTAAAAAATATAAAAATAAAAATCATAAAAACTACATTTTTTTTTATTAACTTTCATGAAATTAATTACCAAAATATAAGCTTAGGAAGATAAAATGTTATTTTCCGAAGATTCTTTTAATGAAACGAAATAATTAAATCACAATAAATAAAATTATACAATATTATTTCGTATCTGTTTACTTTGAAGTTTATTTAATAGACTTAGACCATCGAAAAACCGATTTTAAGTTAACTGTATTTATAATACATATACATATATGTACATAGTATGTAGGTATATACAACTAATGCCGTACAAAAGTATATTAGTGTGTGTAATTATATAAGTGTCAAAAACGTGCAAAAACCTGTTTTATTTGGGTAAAAACAAGTAATTGCGCATTAAACTTGGCCTATTGGTGCGATGGGCTATATATTACGGAAACAATGCTTTCGTAGTAGCCATGACCAACATTTAAAGCAAACTTTGCCCACATCCAATTAACTTGGAATACGTAATTTATACATAAGGTTCCGTTAAGATTCCTTAAGTTGTTCTAACGCCATTTTGATTACAGGCTTCCTAATACCTTAAATTCATTTGGTTATGAAATGTATAATTAACTTTAGGTACTATACTTTCACTATTATATTATTATTAAGGGATACACTTTCTTGATGGATTAATCTAAGATGGGCTTAAGTAGGTTGAAGCTCTATGTTTGGGTTGTACTAAAAACAACGTCGTCCCAATAAAAATAATAAAAACCTTTAAATGTTTAGCGATGAGATTTTAACGTTAAATTCTAGCTTACTAAGAGCTCTACATATATTTCCGTTTTGCGTTCACAGCTAAACTAGCAATCAACATTGCAAATATATTTTACTCTAGTAACGTCTTTCTAATTAATTCGAGCGAGTTCTATGACTTCGACAAGTATTGTATGACTGTTACAAATTAGGTATACATAGCGAAACCAAAAAAGTATTCATGTTTAGTGTAAACGCGGTAACTAATTAATAGTGTCAAGCGTTTCCATGTTAATAAATGATGTATTCAGAAAGCATTTTATGGTGTAGAGCAATTTCCCGTGGAATTTTCTAGAGCTCGTACCATGGTTGTTATGGGCCGCAAACCGTCTGTGAAATGAAGGAACGCCGGACGCGGTTTGCTCTGATGGGTAACTGTCCCTCATTACTCGGTGGTAACATTTTATGACCGTTTCCGTTCTTCAAAGGCATGTTACGAAAACGGTACCAGTTACAGTCGATATATATTAGGTGCTCTTTTAACTTTTTCGAAGGCTTCCAGTATGGTTTAAAAACTTCCTACAGTTGTTGGATACTAGCCCATATCTATGTCAATTTGCATTGAACCGATTGTAGAGTCCGGGTCTCTTCGTGGTATGGGCGGAGATTAATAGATTGCTGTCTATTGTAATACAAAACTGCCTTGTTTCTTGTCGTAACCAAGTTAAAATTCTTCTGTGCCTTCATCATTTAGTGAAAGCAGACAGCGGAATCATTCAGAGCTTAAGAGTTGGGATTGTAGAGTCGCGTAACTCTACCACGCCTGTAGTTCACCACGACATTTAAACGTAAATATATCATAACGATTTTTGTATGCTATCTGAACTGAAAACTATAGTACCTACTCTATTTAAGACGACTCTGGCTTGACGAAAAGTATGTGCTTTTTTAATAATATTATATATATAGGTAATTGGAGTGAAACAAAACAAAGGAATATCTGCTGTGTCTGCGAATTCCCCATAATGTACTCCTAAACTTGTATAGTATGCATATTATTAATCTGCACTTCTTGGGCGTATTAGATTGTGGTCCCAACTCTTCTCGTTCTTAGAGAAGACATATTGCTCGAAGGATTTATACGTAGGTCGATAAAATGAGATACTTATAAGAAATATTTTAAATTTATGCTTGTTACGTTACTGCTAAATATAGCCAGTCTTCAGTCACCAAAAGTTATGGAAAGTTGCCCGGAATTCACAAACTTTTAGGGACTTACTTTCCAATTTGTAAGAAGAAATATGTTCCAATTATAATAGAAGATGTTTCTAATTTATTATCATCAACGTTTTTATAGTTCGACTGTTGGACATGAGTGTTCTCTTAGAATGGAAGGAGAAAGAAAGATCATATATTAATAATTACATAATATGCAAATATTATATAATAGTATCTGGCAGTACCTAATTAGGCAAATTTACTATTGTAATTTACGAACAGAAAGGTTATTTTAAACTGCAAATAATTACCATTTAGATGTCACTTTTATTCATATAAAATCTTTATAATCTCTTTTAAAATTCTTTGGGGCTTAATTTAAAATGGTGTTCTACCACCTTTTGGGAGTTATTTTAAATATCAAATATAAATGATTTATTTAGCGGTTTCGACACCACACGTAACACAAAACAAATTTCCTTTGGGGAGTTATATTTAACATGAATATATGTAAGTCTAATAACGGTTTCACTAGGGGTTCATTTTATGTAAATATTTTAGTAGATATGATCAATGTATAGGCTTTAACCGTTATTGTACTAAGAGGAGACCCGTATTTAACAGTGAAACGATAAAAGGTTGCTGATGATGACGAATAAAACTCTGATAGTCCTGACGCGGTATCGGATAGCAAGTAATCTGTAACGTTTAGCCTGGCGCCATCGGCTCTATGGGTGATCGCTAAATTAAATTATCGTTCAGCAGGCAGTCTTTGAGCAGGCAGTTGAGTTAAATAGTGGTGTGAATGTGGAATCATTGTCAACTCCCATACATTTTTATATTAAAAGTAAACCAACATCCTTAGAATACTTTCACGGGACATTGCATGTCCTTCGTTTGTATTTCTACCATTGCGGTTAACCATATTGTTGTATTTTTATTGTTTGATGTCACGTAGATTAGGCTATGTACTGACCAATTGTTACCAGAATTTTCCAAAATAATTTTATTCTAGTCAGAAAGTAAAACTTTATTGCCATTAGTTGTCTGTTTAATTACAATACTTTCTTGCGCAGGCAAAAGATTTTCCTCATTCCAGCCAACTAACAAGTGGTGCTTTCCTGGCGAGCCTTCCTAATAGTTTTACTTCGACTAACCGTTTACGGACCCGTGTTACGGATGTGTTTCGTGGGTCATACTACAGAAAAACTTCCTTGTAAATAATATTCGAGCTTCTAAAATGGTTTGCTTAACCAAACTAATCATAAATATGGCCACACAGTTCTTTCGCTCCTTACCTGAACTTTTCTAGTTAATTTGGGCTAACATCTTCATCATCAGCCAATATCAGTCCACTGCTGAAGATAAGCTTCCCCTCATGAACACCATCGCTATATTATCATTTGTGCTATATCTCATTCTTTTTATAGCATGCAATAGTTTTAAATATTTTCTCAAATGTATGCGTTAATTGAATATTAATTTTCCTGTAAGTAGCATTTCGATGAAAAGACAATTATTTAATATCATATATCTCTCATTCTTATCTATGTTTATCGACAAAGTCAAACAAAATTTCTCACAAATGTTCAAGATCAACGGTTATATTCTCGTCGTATTAAGAACGTATTTATTTTCAGATTAAACATTCTATACAAACATTATACTTTGATTATATAAATAATTGTTTTTATTAAAGCATATAAATTACCATTGCTCACTCACAAACTGTTACAGAAATATTGTTTAAATTAAAGCAAAACTACGAAGCGGCACCAGTTAAAATAATTTAATATGACTACCATTTTATATTGTTTTTTCAACCGGGTCTCTTATTATTTACTATTAATATATAATGTAGTGTTATCTACAATTTATAAAATTATGTTTATAGTAGACAAGGATTACCCTGCGAGCCCTCCAGACAAAATGCGTGGATGGGTCTAAAAATAGACCACGGTTGTACAGAATAAATTTATTCGCTTTTACTTTGAAGGTTTTAATATCGATAGCACCATACCTATATCGAGGTTTCTATATATCTATATACTACTCGAATATACATCGTTGATAATTTCTTCAACGTGAAGAGACCAGCAGATAGGCCGGCAGCAGTGGATCTTACAGCTCAAGGCACCAGCAACCTACCTTGCACTGGGCTGGCAATAGGACTTTTAGTGTCCGTTATAATACTATAATATGTGCAGCACAACTATTAAATCGCTTAAATGTCTGTGTTTGCATCCAATTTACGTAACTTCCGATTTCCTCTTTCTAATGTGAAAACAAGAGTAAATCAAAAGGCACCACAAAACAGTAAACGAATTTCATTCCGCCGCCAGCGCTGTGCAATAGCCGGCTGCGTCACTTACGAGAGAAAATTAGTTTATATATACTTTTTGAATTGAGAAAATGAGTTGTGTCTCAATTATGATTTGATTCGTTTATATATGTGAGCTATAAATTCGTGAATATTTTCATCCCGCCCATATGACTTTCGCCCTGTTTTCGCGTCGGTCACCTTCGAAATTTAAGACGCAATACATCGCCTGTTGTTTAGTAGCCATTATTCCTCAGAATTGCTTCTCGACAGTGGAGATTTCGTTAAAAATGCGACACATAAATAACTTAGGCAACCCTCCATGGTGACGTTAATCACCTACTTTTGTTGAATTGTATTACAATACTTTATATGCGGCGATATGAATGTTTAGATGACATATGGACCTTACACTTTGTACAGCATCTGCTCGAGATAAGTCATATATACCAGTTTATGGACTGACCTGACTTGACCTGGCCTGACTTGATCTCGGTTTTAGCTGTCGGGAATTTATTTTATAGTTTAAATAAAACAATATCAAGTTGGTAAAATATAGCGTTTTAAAAAGTGAAAATCGCCGTCCTATTTTCTTTTGATTTGAGAAATCACTGTTATATTAAGTTACGGATCGTTTCAAATCATCCCTGGAGAATAGATGGGTAGACACAAAATTCAGCATTTAAGGATCGCTCAGGAACCGAACCCGACCGTTGTGCTAAATTTATTTCGAAATATAATTATATTTGAAAGGCAGCTTGAGAGCAGCCTTTTATCTTTTGTCTTCATAACTTCAAATAGCCCAATTCACGAAGAACGAGTTTAAGGAGATTAGGAAGTTGAGAAACTTTTGGGAACTTATTGAAATCGACAACGCGACGCTAAAAGTCTCAAGTACTAATCAACTGTTCAAAAAGTAAAGACGGAAAAGTTAGTGTGTCTCTAAATGAATGTATAAGATCCGGACAAGTGGCAAGATGGCCGACGATATTACGTACAAAAAATTATAGTAACAGAATATGACATTATATTTTTATTTAAATAAGTTAACTATTTAGAAATTTCAACTGTTTATTTTGTGTAAATGTTAATTATTTGTAACGAAAGAATGAACAAATGACCAACCGATTATGCTTTTCTGCTCAATATACGTCATTGCACCTTACGCCACACAGAAACCCTAATAAATTGAACACTAATTGGTTTTTAAATTAATAATATAACAATTGACAATAAATATAAATTAAAAAGAACAGTAACTAAATAAATTATTAATCAAATATCGTCTATACATGCATTATAGCGTTTACGGTTTAATTAATTCCAGCAATTACATATTTTTCCTTTCTTTCTTAGCGTCTTTAAAATTTAATAGGAAAGGCAACGCGCTTAAACTTCAAAACAGCTTTTGAGGTTATGGTAATGTTAAGTAGTAAGCATTTTTATATAAACTTTTATATTGAAAAGTTTTGACATTATAATGTTTGGAAATGAAAAGAAAATTCATTACCGATTAAACAGGGATATTACATAGATAATGATACAGCCAATAAACTGAACTAGGACGTTAAATATAGTTTTATTTCACCCTCATATGAAAGCCGAGGGAGGTTCGCGTTAATAGAGCTTTGATCAGTCTCCGATACCCTTGACATTCGCACACAAACAATAAGGTCGTACGAATGTTATAACAGGGCTTCGAATTGCTTTCCGAGAAACGACATAGCTATTGTAATTGTGTAGTAAATAAGGCGGCTTGCACACGGGTAATTTGCTACTACACTAGTAACATACAATTACTAAAGAGCTGTTGTTTGTTACAACGTACGCTGTTGGAGTATCTGTCCTTGATTCAGTAAATTCGGTTCTATTATATTCGGGTTGTGTTATGTGTGTTTGTAAAATCAATTATACAATTAATACGTTTATAGTTGTAGTTTCGAATTAAGAGCATGTTTTAAGTTCACGTAAAAAACCCTTACGGAAGTATTTTTTCTATTGTTAAGTCATATCCTTAAGTGACATATTGTGACGTCCATATCTTTAAACTAGAATATTTTGAGAATAAAGAGTTCATAGAGTTTATGTGAGACAAACCTCTATTTGTTATTGCCAAAACTAAACCTGAATTACAAGCCATCAAGAATATAAAAGAATTTTTAACGTAAACCAATAAGTAATTCACTGAAGTGCTAGTAGAAAGTGACTAAAAATGTAACTATCTGTGAAAGTAATCCTAGGCGTATAGTGTGTTCCTATTAAGGTTCTAGAATCGTCTGACAGGTAAACATCGAAACGGCCGCCGAGAGGGGTTTTCTGGGAAAAAACTCCACGTAACCCTATCATCTTTCCTAAGGGTAAGATATTAATGAAGATATCCCTCCCGTAACTCAAAAACCCCGCACGCAATTTTACTCTAAAACTTTAAGACTAAAATAGTGGTAATATTCTCTTGTCAGCGTTGATTGGTTTTGTCGTAGCGAAACACGTTCATCGATTCATTTATGAATGCTCTGAATTGTATGTGTGTATGACATAAGTATGTATGTGCGTGCCTGTTACCATTGAGTAGGAGTCTAAACGCCTTTCTTATACGACACAGAACGTATATTGTTCTACACTTCAGTATCCGCAGTATCTACTATAACAGCCATCTTATTCCTAATGGAAAATCAAAGCCTCAATTTAAGTTGTAATAGACGGCTCAAGCTAATACAATAGGCTGTTTCAATATAATTCAGCAAATTGATTTACTTTAGTGAAATCAATCAATTCTTTAAAATCCAGTCGAATTAATTGTTTGGAAGGCGACGGAGTTATACAAAATAGGAGTTTCTTTTTCTACTAGTACTTTTATAAATTAATTTTTATAAAGTAATTAAATGTTTAGTGTGCGGTATTCGTTTGTTATTCATTAGAAAGGAAGTATGAAATGAATTAGGGGCTTCGTCTAGAATGGCGTCAAAAGCCAATGTATGAAGAGGTCCCAAGACAGTTACAGATATTTTGTTTTTTCACCTTTCGCACATAAATGTCCACATATGTATATTATGCCTGTTTATTTATCGGTGTATAATAAATAATATAAACAAAAAATTGATTAATAGTTTATTTCTGAACATATACGAACACATAAAAGTCGTACTCCTATGACAAATCACGATACATATGCAGCGCTATCAAAACTGCGTGACCCAATGCGAGATACTGACCTACCTACACTAGAAATTTGCTTCGAACGTCGATAAACATCAAGGAGACATCCGTACCCAGCTGTGCGTCTACTCACAACGTATATGGGTGACAGTAAAGCGGCCGAAATCGAAAGCAGTATAGTAGATAACTGTCCGTATAATTTATCATAACATTACAATAACATTAGTAGTGATTTCAGAAGGAATAAACTAGGTAAACTCAGACAAACGTTACGGGCTTATGCCTTGATAAATATTAATATCGCTCTCAGTAGCGTCCTCTGCGTTTTGAACATGTTTATTAATGAACGTGATACATATTTATGGTTAGTAACTAAACAGTAGATACTTTTTTCTACGAATAATGTCGATTTCATATCAGTTGTAAGGATACTACTACTGGTGAACCGTGGGAGTGTACTACACTCCTCTGCCTACCTCATCGGGGATTACAGGCGTGATGTTATGTACGTAT
>DWEE01001677.1:0-12801 GCA_018245755.1 Parelbella macleannani
TATCTGTACTTACTTACATATCTCTTACTTAACTTACTTCACCCTTATTTATATTACTTACTCGTATCTTTTACTACGATCTGTCAATATATGCCTTCTTCTAAATATCCCATGCGTGCTCAATGGGGCTCAGGACGCCCTGACCCGACGCTTGACCCCAAGTTTTACATGCATCTTGTTCAAAAATGTTGATGCCGTGAAATATTGTTCATGTGGCAAGGAGAATCGTTTTTCAATACTGTAATCATTATTAGCAGAATCTTTTTCAATCATTTAATATGGCTTTTTGAATAAAAAGGATATTTTGTGTTGTTCTATTTGTGTTTCTTGTTTCTTGTGCAATAAATGTTGGCGTTGCGTTACAGGGATCTGATTCGGTTATTTATTTAAATAAAATTAAAAGAAGGAGTACTTATTACATGGTGTAATTGCATAATATAAGCGATTTTAATGTTTAACTATTTCATAGACATAGACAAATTTCATTTTCATATGTACATTCATAGACAAGACATTGTATGTACTTTCACAGACATGCTTTGTAGAGACAGCGAATTTTGAAAACGCAAATACCTATAAAAGGGCACTCTGTTTGGGCCATTGTTGCACTCAAAGATGAACAGCTGTAACGATAAATGTTTGGATAACATTTGGAAAGTAACAAATAATTGGTAGTTATTTATATTTACTCCCTGGTTAATGGTTATTTATGCACTTATTTATAATCCTTAAGAGCTATTAATAATTATTTATAAAATACAGCATGTAGCTGTAATGAACGGTATGTCTATATTAAAATTAATATGGTCTGATGTCTGTCATATTGTTAAATAACAAAACATTTTATCACGCCTGTATTGTTCGGAAGGGGTAGGTAACATAGGTAGATACTACACTCTTACGTTGCACTAGTATTGTTAAATGTCCCCCATGGACTAGGGGGTGAGCCACACAGGCACATCCGCTACACGCCGGTTAAAAATCCAGACCCCAAGCTATTCGTGGGCATTAAAACTTAGAAGATATACATAATTCGTTGCCCAAAGGACCGAGCCAAGCACCTCTTATCAGCATTCGTGCTTGCTTGGTCTAGCGAGACCGAGGAGGCAGTTAATGTATGTACAATAATAGTACAATACACGTCTTTTACATAATTGCGAGTCATATATCCCGATCCACATATGTCCCATTATTAATGTAAATTATCGACTGCTTCGTTGGTCGAGCGGTTGCAACCGCGACTACCGATCGGAAGGTCCTGGGTTTAAATCCTGGGTCGGGTGCTACTATTAGATTTCTCTAATTTAAAATTTCTAGTAGTGACTCGGAGTCTGGAATTGTGCCCGGTGTATGGCAATAAGCTCACCGCCTATTCCATGGGACTTAAATGTGGACTTGTGAAACGTGGGAGTGTACTGCACTCCTCTGTCTACCTCTTTGGGGATAAGGGTGCCTCTTACGGGTGTTCCTTTTTTTTAATTATTAAAAAGTTCTTAGCATAAATAATTAATCTTTCTAATGTTTTTCGTTATGCTCAATTGGCCAAAGCAATTGTAGTCTTCCGTTTTTATTTTTATCTATTTACGCTTAGTCAGCGAACGGTTGCCCGTATTCTTTATAAAAATACACAATTTTGTTGCCCGTCACGGGTTTGGAAATGGATTTTTCCAATAACTGTTTGATTGTATTTTCTTTATAAATATACGCATTTAAATAACGGGTGGGTATATAGTATAGTAACATTTCTTTTGATTATATTATTGTTATATCACCAACACGCTGAGTTCCTTACAGGGTAGGCAGAGGGCACTGGGTGTCTAACCGAACTCGAACAACAGAGAAGTTTATTTTGATCATTTTATTTGTGTACTAATAAAAGTTAAGGGGTTTCAAATTAATTGAGTTACTAATTTTAAAACTGGATGTATTGTAACCAGAGTGACCATAACGCTGTTGCTATAAAGTACCCAATGTATTATCGTTACGAGGTTAAAATGTACTCGCAGTAATTGTGCGGTATTTTCAACTGCTGAACTTTACGATATGCGTACATAGATAATTTAACTGGACCGAAAACCCATTTACTGTAAAACGCTACAATTATAAAACTTTGAATAGGATTAAAGGAAGGAGTATTTATTGTGTAATTTTTTTTATACGAACGATTCAAACGATTTTAATATCTAACTATTTCATAAACATAGACCAGTTTCATTTTCGTATCCAAATTCATAAACAAGATTCAAGTTCATAGAAAAGTTTTATAGAGACAGCATATTAAACTATAATTAGCTCAATGGCGAGCTTTTGGAAAGGCCTAATTCCAGAAACGGATTTTGGTAGTAAGGGCGCTGTAAAAGCTGAACAAACGTTACCGTTACGGTGTATGCTCGTATAAGAAACGTAAAATTACGTCTGTCATCCCCGAAGGGGTAGGCAGTGGAGTGTAGAACACTACCACGATTCCTCAGTTAAGTTATACATCCTATGGAATAGGGTGAGCCTATTACCTACCACGGGATACAAGTCCATACTCCACGGTACTGTGATGATTTGTTTGAATTTCTTCTATCTTTTTTTCGAATAGTTCATCGTCATCGTTATCATGAACCCTTTTATTGCTCGATTGTTAGACCCGGGGTCTTTCTAGAATAAGATGGCATAAGGCTTTTTGTAATTTCATTTATAAAAAGTTGAGAAACTAGACAACACAGGAAACATAGAAAATGTAAACATGTTTGTGTATACAAAATAACAGAACAATTTTTTATATAGCATAAATGCAAGCTTTTTGTTATTTAGACACATAAAGAGAATACAATTACATAAGTGCGTAATTAATTTATGTATTGAATTACAAAGATGCATTTAAACAATATAATCCGACTACTGAAATTAATTGTATCGAAAAGCCTACATTCTTGCTTCTTACTCATCAATATATTTTTTTGTTACTCATCAATTCCGGTAATTTTATTTGGAAATCCTTTCACGAACATTTCACTTTACTAAGTTATTGCGTCGTTTAGATTGTAGTTTAGTTTAAATGTCACTGCTTCCAATGGTGAAGGAAAGCAGCGATTAAACCTTTCTACATAGTTGCGTATAATGTACTCTAAGCCGTGTAATGTCTGCCACCACACGGGGCTTTAAAACTTGATATTATTTGAGAAGACCCGGTGGATCTATAAAGAGATCGATGAGTTTATTGAGTATCTATTGATTTTATTATTTGCTTTTTTTCATAAATGAAAGGTCTATTACTTCCATTCTTAAATAATCTATTTGACTACCAACCCCATTTTAAACGATTTCCTATTACTAGGATTCATTTTAACTCTGTACGTGAACATAAGACCGACGACAATGTACAGCGGCCTTGACCTCTAGCACATTGCAGCTCTAGGCTTGAGTTTGGGATTTCATTTGAATGATATTCTACTGTAATTGTTCTTAATGGTATTTGGGGCATTAGGGTGCACGTTAGGTGGCGAAAGTCGGATTATAAAAATGATATTAAAAAAGCTAAAATTGGTTTTGTTTCATTCGACTTTTTAATTTAATTGGTTTGGTCATTATATTGATGACATTATGAATTATACATACATATATGTATTTATAGGTTCTGAAGCTCGGACATATAGAAAAAAAGGCAAATGAGTGAATAGAAAAACATATCTACAAAGCGAATATTGATAAGTGCAGGCGCGGGGAGCGGAAACAAATAATTTAGATCAAATAATTCAAATACTGGGTTGTGGAGGAATCAGAATCTTCAAAACCGGCGAGCGCGTGTGAATAAAGTGATGGATACAGAGAAAGCTCGCCAGGTCTGCAAGGATATATCCGATTGCCTTGTAAGGAATCTGGCGTGATCATATAACATTAATAAAAAAGATAAAAGTTATATTTTCGTGGTTCAGGTCGTTAAACTTTCTTTAAAAGTTTAATATTTCATGACACAAATTCAACTGAATCTTTATATATGAACTACGTTTCTGTTCCTCCCTAGGACTTAAATAAAATTTTACAGACATTTTCCGAAAAAGACGAGACCGTTCGAGGATAGTGCCAAACGTCATGTCAGCTCACACACAATGTATTTTCCTATAAGGATATAAAGATTCCGTAGAAATTTAACGCGCTTAGACGTCTTAAAGTACTTTCATGAAATAGGTATCTCAAAGTGCTTACAGGCCAACTGCTATAGGTTTTAAGCCGAGATTATTTGTATTCTAAAGGCTTAAAAACATTCCAGATTGAAGAAAAATAAAAATTATATATTTTTGTGTACAATCTTTAGATTGTGTTACAACGTTTAAAAATACAGAACTCTAGAATGAAGTTTTATAAAAATAAATATTCAATTAGGTGCACCAATTGAAAGTCGTAATCAGTCGTTATAATAACAATTACTAAAATTTCGACACGTATGTAAACACGTAATACAATTTAATACAAGCAAAATAACCACAGAACAATAAGTCATCAAGTAAAAAAAATTGTTGGGCAGTAATGAATAAAATAGTTTTATTTGCAGTCGTAATGATTACCGGGCGACATGTAGTTATATGTATGTTGATTAAAAACCGTGGACCGACTCTATAGCGTAAAATGGCCGTTTCCGGTATGGTGCTTTATAGTAGGTACGGCCAGAATCTTCACCATCAATCCTTTTATTGTTTCATTGTTGGAAACAGATCTCCTCTCAGAATGATGTGGATTAAAGCTGTTGTCATTCACAATAGCCGACTGTGGAGTGATAGTCTTTAGCCTTAGCCTTAGATAGCCTCAGAGCACTTTATGGAGAACTAAGGTGTGTAGGTTTTCTCGTCATGTTATGCTTTATTGTTACTGTAAGGCACATTCAATGTTAAAATGCGTATTTTTGAAAAATTACTCGTCGTACTTTAGAACTCATTTGCAAGAGTTACCACTGAAAAAAAATACTAAATGAACATTGTAGGTGTCATAGAATACTTTAGTAAGATCCTGTAAGAACTTGATAAACTTTGTAAGAGTATTAATAAATAATAGAGTACTATTTCTTCATTCCCGAGATAATAGAAAAGAGGGCAACTGTTCATCGTTCAAAGTGACGCACATCTTCCTTTTTGTCGTATAACAATCTCACGAGTCGTACAAACTATTCTGTGTAACCTAGCTTTACAGACACCGCTACGAGGCCTTTTCAAGGCGCACGATCTAACTTTTCTCAATGTCGACAAAGTGAAAGATGAGGTCCATCTCCTACGTGACGAAGCGTGATTGAATATGCATTATTTGTCGGATTTTAGTAGCTTTTCACTACACCTCTGTTCTTTACTACAGGGTCGGTGCAATTCTTAAACCTGAATACTAACTAGTAACTATGAAATATTCCATAATAATTTTGTAATCTACTAATACATTATATTCCTTCTAAATTACGATCATTAGAGCTCTGTAAAAATGAACTTTTGAATTTGGTATATTTTTTAAATATACGATTTTGTAAATTGTTTTCATTAATTATTAGTTTTCATGTAAAAATAATAAGTCATTGTCGCATATATTTTGGTACACATGTATACATATATTGCCGAGCTTGTGATTTTTATGAAGACAAACTATAATTAGTACACCAGTTTCTACACAAGGTGAATTTTCATACTAATATTAATTTAGAACGTAGCCACTGTGCGTTAGTAATTGTCTTTTATGTAAAGATAATAAGGATTCAAGGCATAGGAACATTATAAACGACCGAGACGGCTGCGAAACTCGCCATTGTTAGTATTCGTTTTACGATGTTAGAATAGAAGCACGCATCGCTGTCCAACGTGTTTTTGCTGCACAATATTTCTGTGCATCTGATCTAAAAGTCATACATTATTTCGGTTAAATTCACTCGCGTTTTCGAATTACAATGGAGGTATGTATTTTGTAACAATGGAACAAATTGACCGGATGCACCGACCGGTGAAACAATGGGCACAATCATGAATCCAGTTTGTCACTCCACAACGAGACCGAAAACAATTACATTAACTCCAATCAAAGAAGTGATTTCAATATAGAAATACAGGTGAATTTGTGATAATTCGATACTGACTTTTTTTAAATAATATCATTTGATTTTAAGACTAACAAAGATGGAAAAACGAATGTTCACTTTGATTATAAAATTTGCACCTTGTGGCTGTTCTGAATGGACCTCTCCTTGCCCTGTTGTTTTGAGCTTGTGTTGGTCGTGAATGGTGTCATTTGAAAGATAATTCAATAAACACTATAATGATATCACAGGACTCATCATTAAATAAAATTATACATAATTTTTACAAAAAATGAGAGTGGGGAGTTAAAATAAACAAAGTGTAAAAGTCACCAAATTAAAAATTATATTATGACTTCAAATGTTACACAGTCGGCCTTGGTGATAGCTTCCATCAGTTTTATTATGGACTTATTTCAATACGTTTTCTTGAATGACTTACTCTGCGATGACGATTTCTTAAACCTAATGCAGGATGGAAGAAGCAGGACAAATGCATGTTCATATATGTATGTACTCGTATATGTCTCTAATATATGGCAGAGTGTGGCTTTGACCGTTTTAATTGAGAATGGTTAAATCCATAGTCGGCCTAGTTTGCGATAGGATGGAGTCATCATTGTCGATAACGGTCACTCATGACTGTTACCACCTTGTTTGCTAATGTCTTTATATAAATATAAAATATGTAAACTAAGGTCAATAGCTCTGTTTGTAGCAATACTGATACTGGATACAAACAGCCTTCACTAGGCAGACACGACACGACGTTCTCAAGCTCCCCTCCATACCCAAATAAAAAAGCATATTGATATATTTTTAACAAAATACGTTAATAATCGTTTAGAGACATCGTCCCACACAGCTATGTGATCCCAAAGTAGGCTTCATGAGAGCCTGTGTTATGGTAACAAAACGGCTGATAAAATACATATATACGACGTAATGACATACTTCTTTTTTAAATCTGATACAGAAAAATAATCGTATTCGTCATATTAATATTAATTATACTGGGTGAGAATCAAATCCATGGACCCCGGCTCAACTGCTGAACCAAAAGGCTAGTCGATTAATACTTCACATAATTACACCGTCCTATTTGTCGTTTGTCGTAATAATTTGCCACTAAGAGCGTTAGTTTTAATACATTATATCCAACTGTAACTAGGTCTGAGCGGAGCGTGGACATAATGCAAAGTGTGCGAGTAAAACGATTTAGCAACGCGTTTAGCTGCTGACAGCGTTTATTAACAATTTGCAACTATATTTAAAAAGCTGCAGAGACAGAACTGTTGGACAACTATTTCAGAAGTATAAAATTAATAAAAAGATGTAACAGCAATGTATTGCATATACTTTTAAAAAATGAAGAGGGTGATAAAACTGATGATGTGGAAGAAGCGCGTAAAGTTTGTAAGGATAGGGGTCTTTGTCATTCTTTGCTTTCTGCCTACTCCTTAGTTGACCTGGCGTGACAATGTAATTAAAATATTATTAACGAATAATATATTTACATATCGCATGATTCGCCCTTCGTCCATTGTCATTGCCCATGATAGTAGTCAATGACATTAAACTGTTGACTGTTAACATCATTATCTATCCGTAAATAATAATATAATGGTTTTAAATTCAGTCTGTCGCGCTGAGGGTTATTGGTTCAAATCCTAGCACGCACCATTTTTTTTATAAAATTGTTTCTTTTATGATTATCTTTGAAGGAAACTGCAGTAAAGATATGTATCTGGGCAATTTCGAATTCTTAATGTTCTCTAGAGCGTGTATAGTCTGTCAACTCACACCTTTACAGTATAGCAGACTCAGGGCTTGACCCTTCTCATTTCCAGAGGAAATACGTATCCAATAGTGCAACGATAAAAGGTTTGCCGTAATTATCACAGTGTTTATAATTTTTTTCTAATGTAAATAATTATGTCAGGACCATTACAAGTGCCATTAGAAAAAATTATATTAAAAGCTTGGTATTTTATAATGGCACGAAATGGAAATCCATTCGTCGTGGAAGGATTTAGAAATGCGTCGATTTATAGACAGACAGATTTCTCAAACTATTTTTGAACTGAATATTTTATCACATTGTTACAGTAAAGCGTGGTGGAAGTTAGGATCACAGCGCGAAAAGTTAGGTCTTCAGTTATTGAGCTATTCGCAAACCTCTGGTAAGGTCTCACGAAAGTTCACCATCATCAACATCAATCCTTTTATCTTTCCACCGCTGATACGAGTCTACTCTCACAATTACATATTATCAATGATAATTAATTAGTTCCGGCTGGTTTGCAGACTAGAGAAATGTTTACATTCAAAACGAAACATATAACCATTTATCTATTGGCCGTTATCTACAACTTAATCGTTAAGCGGCATTCACGACGTGATCTAACGAGTCTTAGTTCTTAATATGGAAGTAACACAGTAACAGACGTGTTACTAAAACTATTTATTATGATTATATCGTTACTTACAAACAATTCTGTCCTTACAGACCTGACAGGCTATTTCTATTCCTAGTATAGGTAAAAATTATTGTATCTGAATGATTTATTCTTGATTATCAAGGTAGTACATACCTAAATTATTTACAGTGTACAGTTCCAAGGAATATAATAAACTACGAGAAGTATGAAAACAAAAACGCTATATATTTGTAAAGAAAAACATCCCACGCACAAACAGCCTTGAAAAAGAACCGGATCTGTTGCAAAGTATTGAGGACATCTATTTTCGTTCTATTTACAGATTTGCTATAAATGTTTACTGGAAACAATTTATACAATCGAACGCGTACTAATGTGAACTACGCATTGATAGATATAATCATAATCATTATTATCATTAATCTCTTCGTTATTTCCGTATTGGACGCAGGTCTCATAAAATGAGATAGGTTAAGGTTAATGAGTGTTACACCTTTTCCAATGTGGCAGACTATGGAGTCTGCCATGATGGCTATTCTTGTTTACCCGGGTATAATAACTTGCAGCCAACAAATATGATAAATTACATTACAAACGAATTCCATATTTTATTTACGTTTTACATACATTTAACATTGAAAACTTTTTGTGTGATAGAGCAAATTAAGTAATACTTACATAACAGAATCAGCTTTAGATGTTATTATAAACTACGAACTACTATTTTTATATTCAAAAAGTAATGTCAATGCTGAGTTTCTGGAAGTTTCTAGTAATAGGAACACATAAAAAGTTTTAGTTCGGCCCTCACATTACTCCCGGACAAAGTTGGGTTTGATCTGTGTGCAATGAATATGTGTTGTGGATAAAATAGGAATGAATTGCAAACACGCATAGGCGATCCGTCGCCCACTGGCTATCGAGCGGAATTTGCCGGCTGTGTAAAAACTATATGTAATGTTTTATTCACTATGTGGAGCGGCCACTTTGGCGGCGTTTCAAGAAATCAACCATAGGGTTCACACCTTCATTGAACTGGAAATTCAATGTGGGCTGAACTATCCGCATTTAATACATCAACACTAAAGCAAATTTTGGGAAATCTGTAAAATTAAATAGCGTGTAAACCGCAGATTAATGTTATATTTACCAGTCAGACCCATTATGGCGTATTCAGAGAGTGAAGAAATGAATAAGTAGTAAAAATATCTAAGACTAATATTCAACAGTAGAACGATAAAAAAGCTATTGGAGATGATGATACGTAAGTAAACCACAGACTGAGTTTAACACACGAATGTGTACTTAAAAGTTTGCAAACAACAATTGAATGAATTTTTATTACAACTTTATAAGTATTTCGAAAATAACGAAAAAAAATATTGAAGTATCATAACCGGTCATTTACATGTAGGTACTTACCAAGAAGCACCCCTAATTATGTTTAACAAGAACGTTTATGTAATAATCACTATGCAACGCTAGATAAGATAGGGCCACGTAACATGAATAAATTGGCGCTGCTTACATCCTGTACTACTTTTTAAAATTAATGCAAGTGGAACAATATTACAAGGCTTTATTATTAATACCTAACTATGTAACATCCCGTCTGTAATCCCTGAAGAGGTTGGCAAAGGAGTGTAGCACACTCCCACCTTCCACCAGTTACCTTAGACGTTCCACTATAGAAGAGGGTCGTGCACATTGCCGTACTCGAATCGGCTATTATTTTTAATATTGTTAAAAAAATTATCTGAGAATAAATGTACTACTATTATTATGTACTATAATTATGTGACTGTAATCCCCGAAGGGGAAGGCAGAGGAGTGTAGTACACTCTCACGTTTCAAGCCAGGATCTCTCGATCCTCAGTCGCGTTAGCAATCATTTGTCCAACGAGGCAACCAATTCATTAGTTATGCAGGCTATTTATGTATTAATTTAAGTCGTAATAACGTAGCCAAACAATTTAGCCGTTTAAAATAAGCTCGTTGCCTTCAAAATACATTTTTTATTTCTAAAATCCCTGTTTTTATGTTCACACTTATAAACTTTAAATAATTTGTTTGCAAAGTTCTCTGGATTTCATGCTTCATTTATTCAATTTCACCAAATTAAAACAATATTTAATCTACATGCGTATATCGGCAAACATATCACGTTTCAAAACCGAGCTTACATTCTCATATTACTGCTTCTGAAGTGTTGTTACTTACTACTGGAATAATAAACGTCATGATTTTCAAATGGCACGTTTCTCATACGGCATGTCTTGGCATAGGCTGTCTCATAGTCGTTACATAACGTCCAGCCGCTGTAAATTCTTGCATAATTAACTTATACTTGAACATGTATTCACAGACCTGTATAACCCTATATGTCACCCATTATTAATATTGCGGCCGGTAAAATCGTTAAGTTTACTGACGATGTATATTATAGGATGATAATATCATTGTATAACCGCGCTACGTCTTTTATGAGGTTAGCAGAGAGCAACCAGTGCCGATCATAATAATAGAATTTTAAAATAAAATTACTCCTACATTTTTCTGCAGTGGTAAGCAGAGGCGTGAAGTGTTCATACGTTTTGCCTGTTATGTTATAAGTCTTATGGAATAGAGGGAGAGCCAATTGCCATACTTTGGGCACAAATCCACATAGGTACGCGGCTACTATAGGGAATTGGAATTTGAAATTTGAATTTTTTTTACGATAATTACTTCTATGTATATTTCAAAAAGCACTGGTACGTACTTTTAGATGATGCATGGTGAAATGTAAGTGAAGAATTAACCAAAAGTCTGCAATAACAAAGAAAATAAATAATAATGCTTATTAATGTTTAAAATTCAATACATAATAAATTTAATCAAAATTTGTTCAGTAAGTTCAAAGGCAATGTTAAAGACAGAGTTACCTTCGCGAATATGATATAAGTATACATTATAGTAAAATATTCATGTATCACACATTATCGATTATTAAATAATGTGTTTATTCAAGGAGATATATAATTTTCAAGCGTTCAGTTTCGTTATCGTATTTGCTTAGAGTTGTGTGCCTTGTATTTAAGCCACAGAACCCCAGAGGCGGAGAAATCTGAACTTCTAAGCTACCGTAGCCTATAAATGTACTCCCGTAAAATCTAAATAAAGGACTAACAATGTAGCAAGACATCAAAGAACGCTGCGTTTATAAGACCAAAAAGTCGATATGCTAACCTTGTACCCGACCATAGATACTACAAATACCTAGATACTGTCTAGGGACAGTGGGTGTATCATGTAGCTTTAATAGAGCGTTAAGGTTGCATAAGAGAATTTATCTACAACCAGTAAAGCTCTGGTTCAAGGAATCTTGATAATATTGAATACATTTCTTCGTATTTTGAGATTTGAATTAGCAGCAAAGTAGGTAAGCAAAGTTCATAAGGTCGATCAATGACTTTCTGCGCTAATAAAACATTTAAAAGATATAAGAATCGATTAACTTATAAAAAAACCTGTATTATTTTGTAACACCGTTTTAGAGCCAGATATGCTTTGTCAGATTTGTTTATTTAACTAGCTTCTTTATAACTACTTACAACATGTATAATTTTTAGTTTTCTATTAAGCTTGGTAAATATCACACATACATACGTTATATAGCTTTATTGAGCAATGAAGTTTACTCACAGAATCGAAGGTATAATGGATGACACGGAGGTGTTGTACCAAAATAGCTGCTAGTGAGGCTGTGTAGCTTAACGTAGCGCACCGTAGAGGCGCGCCAGCTCGGTTTGTTTTACAGCTCACACGTGCTACCTCAGTTCACGGTCGCCCGTGAATAGGCTTGATTGCACTACGTGTGTATACACGTTCGCAATCGGATCTATTTACTTCATCGATTTCAACACATACTAATACGATTAGTTACGTGCAAAGCACTACTACGTAATACGCATCATCTTTAACCTTTATATCCTACCACTATTGGACACGAATCTCCCTTCGAAATGAAAACGATCAGCCAATCTGATCAATTGCGCTTTATCAGTCTATTATATGTAAACCTTATGAACGGCGTGGTTCGTCATACGCATTAATAATTTTAATATGTGGACACTGAACTTAGGTTATATAATCAATGGTTATGTTTAGCAAAATCCTTAATCACAATTAATTAATGAATACACGGAAACATAACATGAAAATACAAATAATATGCTGTAAAAGTGTTCAAGGTCACTCACTGGTAAAAAACAAATTATGAATAAACGTACGTTGCGTGAAGAATGCCGCGTGATGTGGATCGTGGATCAAATACACAATTAAAAG
>DWEE01001678.1:0-12801 GCA_018245755.1 Parelbella macleannani
CCAATGACGTGTTATAAAGGTTTGTTTCTCCATGTTCAAACATTTTTTCTGTCATGGATATTTTTGGGATCAATCTAGAAAATTTGACGGAAAAGCACTTTTACGCTCATAAATAACACTAACGCAAATTAAAAGAAATGTTTATTCACCCAAATGAGAACACTGTCACGCATGTTTAGTTTCTTTTGCATCTATCTGCACTGCGGCGAGCATCGCTGTCGTATCAACTATATATGTATTACGATATTGATTGGCCGATACATATATGCACGATATGAAATCGAACTTAATTTATATCAATAGAGTGAGATGTGTTTGTAAATCGTATGAATTCAAGTCGTGTACTGTAGTTGGACTTATTGCCGTGTCAATGTATTACGAATGCAGTTCATGGTGATACCATCGAACAACTAATTAGACTTGGATACATTATTTTGTTACTTTTTCAAGTGTTTTCTGCCAGGAAACTGTAATGAAATTGGTGACCGACATCAGTATCCAATTTATCTGCACACTTACAACAATTTTCACCCGAAGTTTAATTTCGACCGATCCAATAGCAGGAGCGAATGAGAGAACCAGTGTCGAGTGTCGATCGGTCGGGAGTCGAAAGGTCACAAGTACAGTTAATGTGGATAAGTTTGGGCCTTGAACACATTGTTGGCAGCGGTGTCAAGTGGTGGAAGCGATGGATGAACTTTGAGCTCGTTTACTGCTCGTGAACAAACATTTACTCGGCCAGCTGTGGGACACACGCGTTATATAACATACGTACATAATTTAATCATTCATATAAACACTACCTCGGTGGTTGAGTGGTTGCAAATGATCAAGGGGTCCTGGGTTTGATCACCGACTATTGTACTATTGAGTTTTTCTAACTTAAATTCCTAGTATGTAGTAGTTCAATAGGCTCACCCTCTATACTGAGATGCGAGGGATAACACGGCCAATAAAAAGTGGGTATATACTACAGTCCTCAGCTTCGGGGTATAAAACACGAGCGATGTTAGGCATATTATGTACGTGTATACACAGTGGCAGTATATATTAGTTGACATTGTAATAAACACTCCGCGCATGTTACGTCCGTGCATTACCACGACAGTCACGTGTGTAGCAAATTGATGAATGTGTGTACGAGCACGCTCTGACGCCACTTCGATGCTACCCAGACTTTAATTACAGAGGGACGCATTAGCATAGAAGAAATTGTTTGTTATGTGTGTTTGTATGGAATGTATGTATATTAGGGTGTCCCTTGTTTTTCAAAGTTTCTATTCTCTAACGCAAACGCAAACGTCTTAGTTTCATTTATTTGCTTCTAAAACACTCGAAAATAAAGTTGTACCTCATTTGGAGTACGAGAACCCGTGCCGACTTGCATCGAAACGTGTTCATATAAGTTGCGTGGAAGTAGTGGTGCGCACTCGCAGTGTTAGTCATTTCTATGTATTTATTCTTGTGATTAATATCATTGTAATGAATTTATAAAATGGCACTGGAATTAACAAGCAACAAAGAAAGTATTTTCTTAGTGGGTGACGTATGTTATCAAATTGCCGAAAGGTATAATACGCCCCTTTTTATAAATTCTCTCAATCTTCCGGGTTTGAGACAGAGGACTATTAGTCATTATCAACGCTCTAGTATTACTTAGTTTGTGGCACCTAAGAATAACTAAAGTAATATAAGTAATAGAACGATTGTATGGTGTTTCCAGAGGGATCCAGCGTCAAAACAATGCGTGCCGAAGAAGGGGGAGTACAACGTCTACTCGACCTTCCAGTCCCACGAACCGGAGTTCGATTACCTCAAGTCGCTGGAGATCGAAGAGAAGATCAACAAGATCAGGTGGCTCAAGCGGAAGAACCAGGCGCACTTCCTCCTATCCACCAATGACAAGACTATCAAATTGTGGAAGGTATGGTTAGCTTTGAAGTAAGGCGTGTGATGTCTGCCAATCCGCTCTCGGCCAGGGGGCAGGCTATGGCATTAACCTTATCATGCTAAGGGGAGACTGGTGTCCAATATTGGAATGATAAAAATTTTGATGATCATTATGATTTTATTATATTAGGATTAAGGCTAGTAGGTATTTATACTGTTTGGAGAGAATTCAGTTTAGTACGTACAGTTTTGGTTGCACATAACGTTTGTTCGTCATGGAACATTAAATTAATTGCCCGCCCGCTAGGATGTCCTGTGGGGGGGAATCCGCATGACGTCGATGACGTCACATGTATTCGATCCAGTTTGGACTCGTAACGATAAACGCATCTCACAACTGTTACCGAGCGCTTGATTGATTTGTTTGTGAACAGTCTGTTACGTGTTATTGCTGTATGTAATATCGACAGTATGAAAGTTTACATTTAGTGCCACGAAATTTGTATTTGTATTAAAAGTATAATTTTAGTATATCTTTTCATTCAAAATTCATTTTAATTTTCACGTTCGGAATGTCCCCAAACTTAATATATTGTGTTATATTACATACTTTCCTCTGTTATATAATATCAATTAACAATAGTAAAGACATACATATTTTTTAAATGTATACTTATGATTATACTTTCTTGTTCGGTACATTTGTTGATCATGAGCATGCTTATTTTAAGCATATTTTTATTTAATGCGTTCACCGTATTTCACTAGACTATTTCAGTGGATTGCCTCGTTGGTCGAGTGGTTGCAAGTGTGACTGCAGGTCGGGAGGTCTTGGGTTCAAATCCCATGCCGGGTAGTATTGCATTTTTCAAATTTAGGATTTCCTGTAGTGACTCGGAGCCTGGATGTGTGCTCGGTGTATGGCAATAGGTTCACCACCTATTCTATAGGACCTAAACATAATTGATGAAACGTGGGAGTGTACTAAACACTGCTCTGTCAACCCCTTCTTAGATTACAGGCGTGATGTTGCCATATTCCACCTTTCACCCTTTTAGCAGGCAAGACTGCCGGTTTTAAACGTTCTCCGAATTAGTATGCTTATTTCAAACAAAGTGCATACATAGTGCCCATGTAGCAATTGTTTATTATATAGTATAATAGTACTTTGGTGGTATTAATGAGATCTATCTCTGAGGTAGTCTATTTTTAATTCACAGAAATGTGTATGATGAGATTTTACCGGTCGGTGCGCAACACTAGATTTAAAGTTGACTTGGTTTTTATTATATTAAAACGAATGGTACAAAGATGCAAAGAAGCAAGATGTTTATGAGGGCAAGTAGCCGGGGCGCGCTGCGCGGCGGCAGAGGCGGTAACGGTGTGCGTGCGCAGGTGTCGGAGCGCGACAAGCGCGTGACGGGCTACAACACGCGCGAGGAGGGCGGCCGGCCGCGCGACCCCGCGCGCGTCACGCAGCTGCGCGTGCCCACCGTGCGCCCCGCCGACCTCATGGTCGAGGCCTCGCCCAGGTACCCACCGCACCAGTGACTTCGCGCTCTCCGAACCTTTCTTATAAAATGACCGAAACTTCCACCAGTTTTGCCAGCAATCGATTCTGTCCCCGATACCAAGATTTGTTACGGAAACTTCTCCAATCCTAAAAAATGACACGTTACAAAAATATTTTTAATATTTTTTTTCGTAACGTACTGCAACATGCTTAACGCTGAACGCGGACTTATAATAAATCCCCGGTATCTAATTTAATTATCTGCGACTTATCACAATAAGCGCGTTGGAGTGGTTAGTGCCAATATTGGCTCAAGTGATAAGCGTGCGATTTGTTTGTACTGAAATATATCGCACGATATGTTTATGTCAGTCCTCGATATTTAGTTTGTTTTCGCATGTCGACCAATAAACCTTTTGTACGATATCAATAAATGTATACAAAATTGAAATAACACATTTTTTTACCTTATGATCCATTTTATTATGACGTATACACATGCGGGCAACTTAACCATTTAAATTTTTATACTCAACCCAGTATCACACCTGGATCACTTTTTACAGTGTTATAGGATTATTGTGCCTATTCAAGGCGCGATGGCATTCATTGTGGAAGGCCTATGCCCAGCAGTGGACTGAGATAAGCTGACGACGACGATGATGATGATTATAGGATTATTAACTAAAATGAGCTGTCATAGCATGGCCTTTTAGTTTGTAGGTACTTGGGTGTTCTGTCTATACAATATATAATGATTACACCCAAAAACCCAATTATTAACCTCCTGTGTTTTTTCTCTAATTTTTTCTTCTTTCTTTTACGATCTTTTTTCTGAACTGAGTGCTTTCATATTCTATATAAAAAGCCATAGGGAAAAAACTAATTCCAATATATCTATCTAGTCTCACTCCCAACCACTGTCGGGCAAGATAAATGACACATTAAAATTAATGTTTATGCCGCTATTTAAACTTACACTTGTAATTTTTATATACGATCAAGTACATTGAACTGTTCGCAGGAGAATATTCGCGAATGCGCACACGTATCACATAAACTCGATCTCGCTGAACTCGGACCAGGAGACGTACCTGTCGGCCGACGACCTGCGCATCAACCTGTGGCACCTCGAGATCACCGACCAGAGCTTCAACATTGTCGACATCAAGCCCGCCAACATGGAGGAGCTCACTGAGGTACACCCGCCACACAACTAAACGAATAGAAAAACTAAATGAATAGAAAAACATCCGATGTATCCCCCGTACCAGGCCTTCTTAAGAGATTTTTTAAAAAAGGGATTTTTGAGTTGATTTCATTGATAAAATCAAATATAAGAAAGATTTATAGAAACTTGTTTTATTACAATAGTAGAGGCTAGAACTAAATATCTATGTATGCACACATGTATAGGGTAACCCATATTTAAAACTATAATCCTGTGTTTGTGTAGGTATAGATGTTTATTTGTTATTTTATGGTTTGGTTTTATGGTTTCTTTTCAGGTTATAACCGCAGCAGAGTTCCACCCGACTGAATGCAATCTCTTTGTATATTCTAGTAGTAAGGGTGAGCACATAGTTTGTTTGTTATATTTATATAGCATCTATTTTTTTCTTTGTTAGTCTTTTAATCTGCACAAGTACCTAAGCCCCTGATTACTCCTATTATTTGGACTGAAAATAAATTCTAGGCGTATATCGTTGTAGTGTATCGTCGTGGTCACGCTCTTACAGTATTTTCACTTGGTCAGCCTTTTTGCGCTATTTCAGTACATTTTGTATGAAACTAGTGAGATCCTTCCGGTCATTAAGCGTATGGCGCGTGAGCTATCATTTATTTAATAACTTAGTAATTCAGCTTAGGGAATATAAACTTTCAGTTTTAAATTTATCTTTCATTTAAACATATATAGTGGTAATGTCAGTATAATCCGTGGGCCGCGTGTAGTGGCCGCGTGTAGTGGCCGCGTGTAGTGGCCGCGTGTAGTGGCCGCGTGTAGTGGCCGCGTGTAGTGGCCGTTAGTGAGAGAGGTGTGACGAGCGCGGTGTGGCGCGGTGTGGCGCAGGCACGATCCGGCTGTGCGACATGCGCGCGGCGGCGCTGTGCGACCGCCACGCCAAGCTGTTCGAGGAGCCCGAGGACCCGCACGCGCGCTCCTTCTTCTCAGAGATCATCTCCTCCATCAGCGACGTCAAGCTCAGCAACTCGGGCAGGTACGCACCACTCCTACCGCACGCCTACCACACTCGACACTTCCTGCCTCTAAAGTTCTGTTCTAAAGTTAGCCCACTCCAGTTTTCGTAGGCTCTGCTCGGGCAACCCTTGCTTACCATCTTATGACTGTTCCTGTAGTTCGAGAGCCATGTTGTCTCTGAGTCTTGTCATACATATATGAACAACAAGTAGTGTCACATGCTCTAATGCTGTCCAGTGATCAGTTTATCCATGTACTTATAATCATATCTTATTTTTCAGATATATGATGTCTAGAGACTATTTAGGTTTAAAAGTATGGGATCTTAGAATGGAAACGAAACCTGTAGAAACATATCCAGTGAGTACATTGTAATACTTTATGTATCTAAATTCTTTAGATATCATGAATGTATCTAATACGTATATAACACATACATATTATGTATTTATGTAAAAATCTATTTTAGCCCTGGCATTAATATAAATATTAATTTATGTTCTACAACAGTAAATATCGGACGTTTTTAATTGAAAGTTGATGTTAAAATTTACATCAACATTTGTAAATATTTGTTATGTATTTAAAGAAAGTTATAATTTATGTTAGTAAAAAGTATATAAATTTTGAAATATTGTTATTTATTCACATATAGAATTTTTCAACATTAATAACATAGTATATATAATATAATTTTTCCAGGTGCATGAATATCTTCGTTCGAAGCTATGCTCACTATACGAGAACGACTGCATCTTTGACAAGTTCGAGTGTTGTTGGAGCGGCGACGACCAGCGGCTCATGACCGGTTCCTATAATGGTTTCTTTAGGTAAGTACTCAGTCATAGGTATATTGTTATCAGTTAGACGAGGTTTTACTTGGACTTTCATTATAGTTTTAAATTTGTGTTAAGAGTAAAAATAAGGAATTATAATGTAGTTCTAGCATTTATAGAATTTATGATATAAATAGTATTAATAAATGGTTAGGTTACATGTAACACCGTTAGGTTAATAATGAAAAATAGTACATATTGATAAATCGTTACTATTGTATCTGGGACCCGATCGGGTCCCATTTGAAATTCTCAGTAGTGGCTCAGAATGTGAGCTCGTGTCCGTCGTATATGGCAACATGTTCACTTTCTAATTCACGGTGGAACGGAAACGTAACCCGTGAGATGTGGGAGTGAATTACATTTGCCTGCGGACCTCCTAGGGGATTAAAAGCGTGACGGTAGGTTTTTAGTAAATAAAGTGTCGGTACGATTCTTGAAAATTGTCTTGTAACCGTGTAGGGCAAGTATTAGGGAGTAGGTAAGTGAGAAAGGGCGGCATGTAAGGTGTCGGCGCGTGGTGGCAGGGTGTTCGAGCGCGGCGCGGGCGCGGGCGCGGGCGCGGGGGCGGGCGCGGGCGCGGGCGGCGCGCGCCGCGCCGAGCTCACGCTGGAGGCGTCGCGCGACGCCGCCGCGCGCCCGCGGCAACCGCTGCGCGCGCGCAAGGTCGCCGCCACCGCCAAGAGGAAGAAGGTCCGTCCCTCCGCACCTACACCGCATTTACACCGCATCTACACCGCATCTACACCGCATCTACACCGCACTATCTATTCATATATTTCAACCGTATCGAGCCGCACCGACATTTATATATGTATACCCTAGTACACCTCATTCACTGTAATCTCTTAGAACATATTTTCCAATGTTTGATCGTATTCTATCTTGTCCCTTATCGATTTCCAACCTAAATTTCATATTTTACTAAAACTGATACTAATACATCTATTTACCCTAGTAATAATTAGTACATGTACGACATTTGTATACATCGAACTCGTACACGAATGCTTCGATATATAGTTATACATTTATAACATCTGTAAGGGGGGTCCGTTAATTACGTGAGATGTTCAAGGAGAGTAGGAGACGGATAAAATCTAATCTCATCTAATTTTACTTTTGGGGAGGGAGTCTTGACAAATATCACGTAATTTTTTTTTCACATGAAACAATACAATTGAAAGAAAATAGTATAATATTTATCTCTTTAAATTTTTGTAGTAACGATTCAAGTATTTTTTGTGTACCTTTCAATGTAATTGTAGTCTACTTCCTCAGTAGTCTTAAATATTATGCATTTTTTTTTGTCTTGCTAAAATAAATGCGATGATACATTTACAACACACATGCATTTTAAAAAATCTCATGGGACATTGAAGGGTGAGGAGTTGAACAAAATCGTAAGAAATCTCATCAAGGCTGGTTAATAAAACTCTAAAATCACCTCGCGTAATTAATGAACGCCCCCTAACTCTCAACATTCAACTCGACTATAATAGAGTTGAATGAAAAAATAAACGAGTGTTTAAAAATAGATTAAATCAAGGTAACGCAAAATAAATATTTTACTTAATTTTACAATCAGCATAAATCTTTTAAAACCGAATTATGAACTTTACATTCAAAATTAATGTTACACTCTTAAACACTGACTGCCTCTTTGGTCGAGCTAGGTTGCAAGCGCGACTGTCGATCGGGAGGTCTCGGATTGAAATCCCGGGTCGGGTGCCATTGGTATTTTCTAATTTAAAATTTCTAGGAGTGACTCGGAGTCTGGAATTGTGCCCGGTGTATGGCAATAGGCTCACCACCTATTCCATGGGACTTAAACGTAACCGGTGAAACATGGGAGTGTACTAAAAACCGCTGCCTACCCCTTCGGAGATTACAGGCGTGATGTTACGTTTACTGTTAAAACACCTATGAAAACCATTTTTAAATTTAATTCATATGTCAAAATAAAACTTTTTTTTAACATATTTGTAAAAATCTATCGATGTTAACGTACCGACAATCAAGCTAAGCGTATTCGTTAGTCAATTGTAAAAAATATAATACCTTATTTTTTACATGCATTATTACAAGTACTACTAAATATCAAAATCACAAATTAATAAAAAGCAATTTCTTCTTCCAGGACGAAATATCAGTAGACTGCCTGGACTTCAACAAGAAGATCCTGCACACGGCGTGGCACCCGCACGAGAGCATCATCGCGGTGGCAGCCACAAACAACCTGTTCATATTCCAGGACAAATTCTAGCGCCTTGCGCCCAGAGACTTCGAGTCTCTGTGGCAGGCGTGTCCCAACATGTCCAGTAGAAACGAGAAGAGAGTGATAGCTAGTGTTAAATATGGATTATACGAAGTATGCAAGGAGATACACTTATCGTACTCGAGGCATGGGTAGCTGCGGGCGCCCAGCTTTCAGCTACCGGAGGTATCATTGGAGGCACGGAGTGGAGGGCGTGGAGAGATCAAAGTTAAGTTATCAACGCTTGTGGGACAACTGTGTTAATACATATTCGCATTTGTGTGGAGCGGAATATTGTAACGTTCAGGAAACGTCATATAGTTGAGTTTTTAACGTGTAAAATTAAGGAATAAATACATGTTGTCATTGTTGACGAAAATAGAGCTTTTAAACGCATAACATACTTGTTGAGGAAAGTGATAATATTAAATGTAAAATTGATAAGAAAGATACGTTATTGAAAGGAAATAAAATCAATCGGTATAATGAACTATATGACATGTTGGAACTGTTAAATTTATTGGACTCGAGGGGAAGGCAGAGACGACGTTTCGAACAATTTTCGTGAAATTAAAGATTCAGTAATAATAAATAGTCAACAAATTCAAAAATGTCTGTGGTCGAGTTACTTACTATACGTGCTACTTATATATATTAAATAACTAAATTATTTAAGTGTAAAATTCATCATTTCGATATAAAACAAAATAATTGCAAGATCATTATAATCCGCACGCATTCAGAATATGACGGAACATTGTAACGGTAGTTTTAATATTATTTACCTGTAATTGGAAGTAACGCCAGAAAAAAGCTTCACACCATATGTTTATATCGAGTGTGTATCTCATGTAGTGACGTAAAATACAAGATTATACAAGCTGGCTACGTAACAATAAAAAGCTAACTCATATAACACTTCACTTGATTGGCTCGTATATTGGTTTTGTTGATTGATTTGCATGGTTGTCGTTTACACGGCAACTGGTCAGGAGAGGAGAGATTACTGGCTGGTTTTACAGCAGATCTAATGTCAATGCTCAAGGTTTAGATGCCAAAAAATACTTAAAACAGTTTGAAAATGGTAATTCGTTTTTGCAACAGTTATCCTCGCGGTCGAAACGCTACAGTTCTCAAAAATAATAATAACGAACGCAGATACTTTTTTTTTTAATTAATGCAAGGACAGTTAGTTATCCGGGTAGTTTTCATTATTTTGAAAGCGTCTGATCGTGCGCGGGTTATAAAACAAAAATATTTGATAATTGAAATGATCTAACTTAAATCAATACGAAATGTATACAATCGATTGCTCCACAACGGTATTTTATAGGCTTTAAAAGTGCATGAAGGTTTCGTGAAGCGAAAGGTGACGTCGGCCGGCCGCGCCGCGTAGAACAGCTGTTCAGGCCATAGGCTAGCTACTAGAGAACTCGTGGCGGGCGGACTGTCGCTGGGGCGCTGGCGTCGCGGCCAGCTCGGGGACTCTGGAATGCTCGATCCACGATGATACCGTGTAGTGTCATAAATGTGGTTTTTTTCCCCTTAACAAATATTAAAATTGTATCGTCACAAATTGCTTTGTACAATATTTTAATTAAATAATTGTGTCCAAAAGGAGCATTGTATTCATGATTTTTGCTGTAAAAGGCATTGAAACAGGGGGTAGGGACGTGTTTTTAATTCTAAAGTACCTTACACTTTGTTGTTATTATTGGAATAGGCTTAGGTTTTAAATTCGCTCATGTTTTAGGAATTGAGAGAAAAGTCTGCTACATGTATGAATAAGCTTTTTGTAAAATTTTCATTACAATTGATCCAACCGACTCCATCGACAGTCCACTCGACAGTATTTTTAATAAGATGTTGCTTCAAATTGTGTGATTTCTATAGATGGCTTATATACAGCATAAATGTCCATTTATCACGAAATATATATTATGCTGATGAAATATGAGACGAACAGGCGAATTTATTGGTTGTGTGATACAAAAATCGTCGTTTGTATGGTCAGTTAAAGATGCACATTGACCGTGACTAATGTGAATTGTAAATAGATTGTCAAAGTGCGATGAGAGACAAATCTATTACACAATTCTGGCTTGAAGTCAATCACCCGCTGTCCAACTCAGTTGTCCAGAAACATGCTTGATCACAATAACTGATCACACAATTTGACCCAACCAACGTTTAGCTAGGTACTAAGTCCGTTATTCAACTCTGATATAATTTATACGCTTTTCATACTTAAGGTTCTAAGCGAATAATTAAGTATTTATTGTTTAATGATGAAGTTTAAAGAAATAAATAAATGAAACTTACCATTTAAGGGTGTTGCTTGATCACGTCAAAATGAGATTAGTTAGATGTATCGAATCATATAGAAATTAATTGTGGCGTTTGTACGGTGAAATGTATGGGTTGGTTTATGTTACATGGTTACCTCGATCCCATTTAATAGACGGACTTAATTTTTTTTTTCTTGTTTTGTTGCGTAATATTTGTTAGTCAAAAGTTTTAGTTGAACTAAGTCGGTCCTGCATTTCTAACCATAATTTTGCCTTTGTTAGTTTGTTAGCATAATCAATAAGCCCTAATAACAGTCATTCAAGAATATAACAAAATATTTAATGTCTACAAAGATATTATCCAAAAACCTTTCAGTCCAATGAAGACACTGTAATATCGGGAAATCCAATTACATTTAAACTATAACTTTAACTGTTCACTTTATTCCATTACCAACCCATATATTTCACTCACTGCCATCTGATATCGGTATTTTTTAATGTGTTGCCCTCGGAGTGTTGAAATAAAGCTTGAAATTTGCGCACAGAGTAATGAGTAATTGTTAAAACTAGTGTAATAGAGTCCAATACGTACAGTGCTAGAGATTTTGCTACTTAGGTGTTACTTTTTATACTGTAAGATAATTTTTCCAAAAAAAAAGAACCCCATTATTCGTGTATGACTAAGGGCTTATTTAACAAGAAATTTCATTGAATCATTTACAAGTAATATTGGCTGTATTAGTCACATTTATGTCTCTGATGACTGCATCTAACTCGATAGACAGTAGGTAGGTATTGCCATCGCTAAATCAGTCTTTGTTATAAAAATTAGTGAGCATATAGTAACAGTGTTTTTTGTTTCTCATGTTTAATTAATTTATTAATACTTTTTAAAGTGGTTAATTCAATACCTGTGAGCTTAAAAAAAATGGTTATAATAGTATTTTTTTAAATTTGTTTTTGAGATTCCTACAGGCATAATCAAACATAAATTTATCGGAGGATATGTATATTACAAATTTTAACTATTTTTATTTGTAATGCTTCAATGTAATTTATACACACACTGCTGCAATATGCCAGAGAAAATTCAATACAGGTATAAGGGTTTTTGAACGTTTTCTTATAATAGCGAATGCTGTCCGTCTCATAGTGTAATGTTAAGTGATGCTATCGCTCCGAGGGCCGCCTGCCATTTGTCGGACGTATTTGGGTCAATCCAGTTCATCATCATTTTCCCACTTCATAACCCAGCTAAGTATTGTCATATGAGAATTGAGATAATGGCAAAAAGCTCACCTATTCCATTAGATGTATAACATAACTGATGAAACATGGGAGTACACACTCTTCCTAACCCATTGTAGAAATACGGAGGAATAAGGAGGTGTGTTGCTGTGTTATGTTCAAATGAGATATCACCATTGCTTTGATATCATCTTTTCATTTCGAATAATCATTTGCTTGTTGTTAAAATCTAATCTTCTGTAGTGTCTGTGTTGCCATAACACAAATGTGCATTTTGTAAAATTGTTCCATCATATGGAAACATTTTAAAATAATATCATGAGAGTGTTAGCTGACTTCTTTTAATTTTGAAGTGGGTGTTATGTTGAATGAAAATATATTGTTTTGTCTCTTGAAAGCTTCCATCGGTACAATATCAGCATGATTTTCTCAAATGACAAAAGGTTTTAACTTGTCTGTGTGAAGATGGAACTGAATGTAAACATGGGTTGACCCTTTGTACTCTCGGCATGTCTATCTAATTATTAATTTATACATTAAGGATTTTATGAACACTTAATAATTAT
>DWEE01001679.1:0-12800 GCA_018245755.1 Parelbella macleannani
CGATACAAATAATTGCATCGATCTCGTCGGTACCGAGTCCCAACCAATTATAGAATATGTATTTTTAGGCACATTTCTTACATTTTGTTTTTTCTCAAAAATAGCTTGCCATATTTTTAATTAAAACTTTGTAATCCTTAGATTTAACAGGAATTAGAATAATTAATAATAATTGAAGATTGTTTTGAATTCATTTGAAGAATGAATGATTAAGCTTTAGTTTGAACTTTAAAGCAAATATTCCCCAACAGCGATGAAATGTATTGATTGATTTGACGAAGACAGTGTAACAACTATGGAGTACTGGACGTTTCAAGCATTTACTATTTCGCACTTGTAAAATTTGCAATACCTAATTTTTATTAATCTGAAAATATAGAATACTTGACATTAATAAAAATAGCGAACGGTATTCACTATAGCATTAAAAATTTAGATTTCGTACTGACTAACGATGGTAGATAAAATTTCGAGGCCGGACAACGTACGAAGAATGGTGCTTGCGATCTGTTAAACATATTTATATTAAAAAAAAAAGAAATTTTTACACTTCAATTTATCTGCCAATATTAGCACACGTCACTCACATATTTGACTTATAAAATATATTTTAAATTTCTGTACCGGAATCGATACAACATCACATAAGAAACTACAGAAAAAATACAGCGTCGTCTCCAGCCTGCACCGAAACTCATCTCAACCGAAACATTCCCCGGCACATTGGGTATCGTCATTCGCACACGGACGCTTGTAAGTGTGAAGCCGCGACGTCACTACAAGGCAGGTGTCCGCTAATCGTAGAGGCACGTGATGTCCACTGTCCGGCCGCGGTGTCGAACAGTGAGCTGCCGCTAGAGCCAGGCGGGCTGGCGCGTGAGCGAGTAGAGCGCGGGCGGCGCGGCGGGCGGCGCGGAGAGCGGAGCGGAGAGCGGTGCGGAGAGCGGCGCGGAGAGCGGTGCGCCGCCCGCCTCCTCGCCGTCCGACTCCTCCGACGACACGCGCTCGGCCGAGCTCAGCGCCACGCGCGCGTACTCGTCCGTGTCGATGCTCTTGCAGAAGTGGATCGCGTATCTGTCACATAGGACACATTCACATTTATTTACTATGGCTCTACAGTTATTCTTAAAAGTCTAACAAAACTTGTCTAAAAAAAAACATATCTGTTCTTAGTAAAAACGTCTTACCGAAGTTTTTCCTTTAACACAGCCTTACAGGAATATCTTGGCATTTTGAGAAGAAAGAAGCACGTGTAACTTTCTGGCAGGAAGTTGTCAGGAGGTTGGTATTTATCTAGCACCTGTAATTTTAAAGTATAATAACATCGTATATTTATTAATCTATTTTATTAACAAATAAAAAACAAAGAAAGGGTTTAACAGAAATGATAGTATTATTAATTGATATTATATTCGTAAATAGAAGTTATAAGTACATTTACAGTCAATTTCCTAAGACTGCCTCATTGGTCGAGCGGTTGCAAGCGCGACTGCCGACCGAGAAGTCGTGGGTTCTAATCCTGTATCGGGTACTGTTGGATTTTTCTAATTTAAAATTTCTTTCAGTGACTAGGAGTCTGGAATTGTGCCCGGTGTATGGCAATAGGCTCACCATCTATTACATGGGATTTAAACGTAACTGGTAAAACGTGGGGGTGTAGTGCACTCCTCTGCCTATCCCTTCGGCGATTGTAGGCGTAATGTTACGTTTAATTTCCTGTTAATAATTTTTTAAATATCTACCATAAAAAGATATAGAATGTTGTTATTTAAAATACAAGTACGTATATATTTTCTTCAGGTGATAAACGTAGCTTCACAAAATAGGACATGGCCTCTCATTAAAATTTCGATAAATAGTTCTACAAGGTCAGCGTCTAAAATAGATCAACGGTGTAAGATAGTGTAGGTATTCATCAGTGAGACGTGCTCGGGGACAAGTGCGCACCTGCAGCACGAAGTCCCGCTGGCGCGGGTCCTGCGGCGCGCGCGGCAGCCGCGTGCGGCCCCACACGAAGCGCAGGAACAGCGCGCGCTCGCTGCCCGACAGCTCCTCCATCACCTCCCAGAACCACTGCACCAGCGGCGCCGTCGCCTCTACACCTGCCCGTACCGAATTGTGCGCACACGATTATGTCACTCGACAATATAATCGGTAACCTTACATAAATATTGCTAAGATAAAACACAAGATTCAGCATTGTTATTCAGCACTGAATAGTTATTATATTTACATTAAAATGTCAGATAGCCAAAAATACATTAAAGTACGCGTATAGATGAAACCGGCGAGCGGCCGGAGCGAAATCGACAAATCGAGATACCCTTGTAGGTGGCGGAGGCGCGCAGCGCGCTGACGGGTATGTCGGGCGAGCCGCAGACGAGCGTCTCGAGCTCGGCGGCGCGGAAGAGCGCGAGCAGCGGCGCGGGCACGACGCGCGACACGCCGTCGCGCACCGCGCGCACCTGCTCGTCGAACTCGTGCAGCCTGCCCGCAGGTATCGCACCTAACTACTGTGCCTCGAGCTCCTCTCATATTATTTAGGGACGCTGACGACATGAAATTCTCTCATATGTATATTGTGTGCATTGATATACATCGGTATATTATCATATGTGTTGATATCGAAGTGTCTAGAACTAACATATTGGCATCGAATTATCTGGTAATTGCGTATGTCATCATAAAACTGGAAATCGTTCGAAGGACTCGTTAACTAACAGCAGAATTGCCGATTGCTCAGGAAAGTAGGTAGGTAAGTGAAGTCCATGAAATGCTTCATACATAGTATATTTATTTATCAATTTTCTAGGTTAGCTCACACATGGGGAAACAATGTGCATATATACAAAAAAGTTAAAGCAATAACGTATACATTACCTATAGTGGAGTGCTAATTGTACATATTCATCCTTGTTCTCGGGAGTGACTCTTTTATGTCGCGTAGAAAGTGGAACTTCGTGACCCGCCGCCGAAGGAATCGAGAATGGCAAGTCTAGATTTTGTAATTCCTGTTAAATTAGAATCCGTTAGAAACAATGAATACACTATTTATTGCAAATACTTTATTCTTGTAAAAATTATGGCAAGTGATAAATGCACACTGTCTTCTAAAATAAATAAATTTAAGCCATTTCATATTGGAGAGGTCTATGTCCAGCAGTGGACGGAAGTAAGCTGATGACGATATTGTTAATATTTATCATCATTTTAAAATATTTATTCAGTGTCCTTTTAATGGTGCGCGGGTCGACTATATATAACCTTATTATCGGAGCTCATATCGCGAATGCAGAGTAGGGCAGGTAGGAAGTCCTTGTCGACTTCGGCAAGGTCCTGTGGCCGCAGGGGCAGCCCCGCCAGCTGCCGCCACACGCCCTCCGCCAGCGACAGCGACAGCGGCGAGCCCGTGCGGATTGCTATACCCATGAGTACACCTGAAAAATGAGAGGGTGGGTTACTAATATATAACCACTACGATTCTGGATCATATCGAAGTAGTTTTTGACTACAAATATTTTAATCTAAGTTAAATATGTTGTAGTATAACATATAAAATAAACAAAAACTAGTTATACGTTGCCCTGTTAGTCGAGCGATTGTAAGCGCGACTGCCGATCGGGAAGTCCTGGGTTCAAATCCCGGGTCGGGTGCTATTAGATTTTTCTAATTTAGAAATTCTAGTAGTGTCCCGTAGTCTGGATTTGCGCCCGGTGCATGGTAATAGGCTCACCACCTATTATTACATGGGTCTTAACGTAACTGGTGAAACGTGGGAGTGTACTACAGCCCTCTGCCTACCTCTTCGGCCTGATGATGTTACGTTAAATTGGTTTTACAATATTTAAACATGGTAAATTATTACTAACAGTGTACGTATGTACTAACAAATAACCAATGGGACACATAAGTAGCTTAGTATCCGCAAAAATAACTTACCAAGGAATCTGAAGCAGTTGAGGTGTAGTGGCGTGTTGGCTACGGGGTTGAGCAGGAAGGCGTCTCGCGAAGCCCCAGCATCCCCTCGGCCGTTGGGCGTAGCCATCAGCAGCGGCAGGGAACCGTTTTGCAGTTCCTCGCACATCTCCGCTATACTCTCGCTGTATCCACCACCACAATCGTCTACGCTCTCACCTAAAATATGTAAAAACCGAAACGAACTTAATATAGTATCAAATGCGAGGGTTTGAACTTCCTTATTAGAATAATATTTCATAAACTGTAATAATGTATTATTGTACTAAATGTAATAAGGAAATATTGTACATTTTGTATCTTTTTTAACTAACTTCGTCTCTAATTTCTGTCTACCCGAGACTAAAACCGCAGTAAAGATAAAACGTTTCGCTCGATGTAAATAATGAATCGCTCGGTCTGATATGTTCCAATATCATATTGAAGTGATTTCTGCAGGTATGTGTAAGCATAACTATAATGAGTGTCATGCAACTGACCGACGAACTTGACTTTCCAGACGCGGTTGGGCATGGCGAGCGCGTCCTGCGTGAGCGCGGGCAGGCGCGCCACCATCTGCCCGAACACGGAGCGCATGCCGTGCGCGCCCGCCAGCCCGCCGCCGCGCCGCGACCTGCGCGCCGCCACGCGCGACAGCTCGATCACGGGCCCGTGCTGCTTGTCGCGCACCATCGTCGCCGATATCACCTGACCCGCGTTCATCGTTGCACAATATTATCTACATATTAAATACGTCAAGCGAAAACCTTCTACCCCTTTTTACGAAAATTGCGCGAACGGAGTATGAAATTTTGCACACTTGTAGTTTACATGTATAGAGAAGGAGTGCAGAATGCTTATACACACACACACACACTATTAGCCTGTCATCGTCCACTGCCGGACTTAGGCCTCTCCAATGTCACAAATAATGCAAAGCTAGAAGACCAAAGTCTTCAATGAGTCTTCAATGAGTCGTCCTACTTAGACGTGGACACTCACGATGCGACTGGTCCACCAATTTAAGATCGCTTAGAGAGCTGTGGAGAGGGCTATGCTCGGCGTCTCTCTGAGGGATCGAATCCCAAATGAAGAGATCCGTCAGAGAAATAAAGTTATCGACATAGCCCAAAGGATTAGCAATCTGAAGTGGCAGTGGGCGGGTTATATCTGTCGCAGAACCGATAGCCGCTGGAGCAGACGTGTTCTGGAGTGGAGACCGCGACTCGGCAAACGTAGCGTAGGACGGCAGTTTGAAAGATGTTCGTCAGTAGGAAAGGTATGAATGATTTTCTCTATAAATAGTAAGCACTTTTGCGAAAACTTTTGTGCTAAACTCCAGGTTATATCGTTGTGTGATACAATTAAATGAGAATAATTTGGTAATGTGGTAATGCTCTCTGCCAACCCTGTAAGGAACGTATGTATGCATCTAATTAGAGAATGTAAATGAACCCTTCAAGTAGAAAAGGGCTGTTTGTTGACAATGACTCTTATTGACAATGGAGATTAAACGGTGAGTTTAAAGAATGAGGTCGGTAAATGTGGAATAGGCCTGGTGTACTAGCAGTGGCAGTATACTGGTAACACCTTCAGTAGTCTCAGCTGACGTTGCAAGGTAATTGAGACAATTTATTCAGTTACTTAAAAGGCTGAACCAATTACTTTCTTAAAACATAGTGACCAAAACAAGCAAGTTTCAGGGTACTAAAAGGCCACAACTGAAACCAAATTTTTAATACAATCTGAAGCATGCAAACTAATCATATCAAACGTATCCATCCAATTTCAAGTACTTTTAGATAATCAAAAATGTGATTACAATTTATGTTATCGTGAGCTCGTATTGTTAGCTACATGGGCAGTAGCCTGATAACCGGCGAAGAAGGCTAGTTCTGGAGCGCAGACGGCGACTAAATGTAGTATGTTGCCCGTCGGCCAGGAATGTGGACAATCTGTGCAAGACTGCAGATTGAAGTAGGATGAAGCACGTGGTGGCGCGCCTATGTGCAGCAGCGGGCTGGGACCGGCTGAGGATAAATAAATAATTGATGTAGGTACATATTCTCATAGCTGTACCTATTTTTGTGTATACTCTCATAGCTTATAAATAAGTAACTAGTATCTCTTGATATTTATCTTAATACTTATATATTTACTATTAACATCAAATATTCATTTAATTTAAA
Source organism: Parelbella macleannani (assembly GCA_018245755.1). Taxonomy (NCBI): domain Eukaryota; kingdom Metazoa; phylum Arthropoda; class Insecta; order Lepidoptera; family Hesperiidae; genus Parelbella; species Parelbella macleannani. Next base: position 6,144 of record DWEE01001679.1, read on the forward strand.
GTTTTCTGAAACGCCCAAAAGTTCTTAGAAAATACACCAACTTAAAAAATAATTTCATACTTTATACTCTCTATACGAATTAAAATCGTTTCACAGTTTTCACGTAACTTATATATGTATGTATAAGTATAATGTTTGAGAAAGATTTCGAAATATTAAGAAAGGAAAGTTCCCTCGCAATGTCTCAACGTTTTTTAGTTCAATTTGTAGAGACGGTCCTTATCTGAATTGCTACCACACTGCCTCGATTGGGGTAGTGCTGTGCAGACGAGCGGTAGAAAAGCCGATAACCAAGGCAGATTTTCAATCATATTACAAGAAAAATGTTCAGTTTTAATATGCGAGCATGACTGAATGTTTGCATTTCAGCCATTTCAATGTTATTTTAAGTTTGTAATATCAACATTTATAATTGTATAATTTAATATGATTATATTGCAATTCTAATTGAAAGATAATTGTGCTGCATAATATAGATACAACAATTTTTGTTCTAAATTATAAATATTCTATTGGCTTTAGAAAGTTACGGAATGATATGCATTATTTTAAAATAAATGATTTACAATCCTACATAAATCGATAGTCAAAAATAAACCGCCGGTCCGCGCAGTTCCATCCCTCTCCCATCTCGTATATGGGCGCCGGCGCCAAGATAAGATATTGATCCGTCGAACACGTGTTATATGGGAACTTGGATTCCCATACAGGTCCAATCCAGTCCCTATAGAACCTGTGCCGATGGGAATAGCCGCCACCTGCAGTTAAAACTTAAAAGCTTTATTGGGTAAGCGTGCTCAGCGCGCGTTTCTTTACCAGCCGTAACAACGCAAACGATCTCGTCGCTATATTTTATGATGATTTTGTTGCCCTCTAAATTTAATGAGCAAATTGTTTCCTTTCCACTGTCACATTATAAATATATAAGACACTAAACATTTTTTACAAATTCAGTAAAACACCAAATTATTCAGTACTATTATGACTCGTGATTTATGCTGCCAACTCTCATTTATATTTATACATTTTTCATTGATCACTTTAGTTGATGTAACCAAAACATTTTGCTCTACACCCACAAACAACAGGCAATGAACAATTTACAATATTTCTACGAAAAGTGTCTTACGAATGAAAAAATATGAGAGATCTTTTAATATTTTTCAGATGTATTTTCTATATTAGGAAATATGCAAGAACAGTCGAATATTCCTGGTGCCTTTTAAACCCACAAGCACAAGTTCAGGAAACCCCATATACAGATACATAGAGATCCAGTTTCTCTATTGAAAACCGAGTCGATATCTTTATTACGGCTCTACATCTGGTAGGTGCGACCATTATTCTCTACGGCTGGGTTAAAGACTCAACTTAACAAAATCAACACACACACCCAAGCCATGACACACCCATATTTGTATAACAAGCAATAGGCGGTAACAGGTACACACATAGGTGAAATACGACTTCAGTTTCTAGAAACTTAATAATAAAATTTTCTCACAGTTCCATCTCTCTAAGGGCAGATTAAACTCTCTATTCTAGTAACGTCTGGTAATCGTTAGACAGCTGTCGTTTCAAATTGTCGAAAAGTTAGTATTTAGCCTTTAAAGAAGCAACAACCACTAACATAGCGTAATCTACTTACGTCTACTTGCGTAGGTATATACTGTAATATGTCTTTACACCAATCACAACTCAAACAGCGTATACCAGTCAAATATTAATGAAATATTGTACAAAGGTGAGTAGTGACGTAATCGTATTGCAATTGAACACTCCCAATACCCGTATTTTACAATAGGTATCATCATCAGCCTAAGTCCACTGCTGGACACGGGTCTCTTTTGAACGGGTTTTGCCCACTATCCTCACGATGGACGTGCGGGTTGGCATCGCAGAGCACGGCTCCTCGCACCTACGCTGCTGCCCATCGGCGACCGGGACACGTGGCCGAGTCTACCCAGACCGCACCAAGCCGCGATTTGCCAATATCATTGCACTGCAATAGAAATAGTTATCTAATGATGAGACGTCCATACGTACTCTACACACATGTATATATAGATTAATGAAGTGTGTTCTGTTCGTACGCACGTGGGTGTTTGATGTATTAATATTGGCGGTGCTTTTAAGGTTATCGCGGTGTGGAAGGTGATCTGGCCCGATAGTCCGAGACCACGCCATCCGACCGCAGCGCCGCACGACATCCTCGACCATTGCTTTATTTTAAATTAGTGCATTTATATTTATGTATGTGTTAAAAGAGTAATACCGATGTGAGAGCAAAGAGCAAAACCCACATGCGTGTTAACAGAGTAATGAATGTAGAAAAAGCAAGACAGGTCTCTGAGAATAAAGATATTTGCCACTCAGCACCACTCGCCCAGCACTCACCCACCTTGCCCGTAAGGAGAAGTAACGTAGCGTGATGATACAATTTCATTTTCCATAAATATTCTCTTTGACACCATACATCAGTCTCATCTTTATATAACGAACGATAATTGAATAAGTGATTTTAAAAGACAACATTGAAATTAAACGCTGTAGTAAAACTAAGAAGGGCAGGATTCCACGCTACAGATGTGATGTCTATCTACGTTAACGAAACATTAGTCGGTTCAAGTAACTAACTGAAATTACAATTAAAATAAGCATTTAATATATAGAGAGGCACCAACGTTTGTATACAACAGACACAAGATATTTTAGTCACTCATATTAAGACGTATGTAGGTATTAATTAGCTCATTAGTTGTTGCCTCCAAATGTTAACTTTAATACTTCCCGTTTTACTATCATACGTTTCGTGAGTATCTATACACATGGTCAATTATGACTTAGGTATTATTTCGGGATAGCCCGACTAGTTTTGGATCTATCCAAGCTTCTTGCACGAGACACCGCGCCTTCTCGTCGCGGCCTTAGTTTGAGTCCTTTCAATATTCTAAATAAAACCCAACAACACAAGTGATACTACTTAGCTGCAGAAACAGGTCGCATTACAAGTACAAATCCTGGAGAACTATTTCTGACAGGTTAAATTATATTAATGATAATACACGGGTACCAAGATGTCGTGTAGCCGTACGCCATTACTAAGCTCCCGTACAGAGCGCTGTGCTCGTTAGCTTTTATTTGGACTGGACTCCTGTTCCATCGGCGCTGCACCGCGGAGCATTCGCACTGGTGCCTCGCTTGACTTCATTAAAACTAAGCTGTACTTTTGACTGTTTGATTTCTTTAACAAGTCGAAATTTTTGCATATGTTATAGGCCTCTATCAAAGAGCGAACAAACCTTGGCTAACATATTCTTTGATATGCTAACTGCAAATATACTTGAAATTCCCAGTAGAGGCTTGGTGTCTGGATTAGTGCCCGGATTGTGGCAATTGGCATATTGCCTACTCCAAGAACTTATAAAATAACTCGTAATCTATAGGAGTGAACTATCCTGCTGTGTACCTATTATAATTTTCCACATTAAGGCGCATAAAGTTGGCCAACCCGCACTTAAATAGCGTGGCAGTCTACGTCCTTAATCCTTTAGAAATAATACTTAACAACAGTACGATAAGCAGCATGGATGATTACGACGAATTTCAAAACAAATTGAAATGTCTTGATTAAATTAGTTTTTTCCTCAAATCTCAAGAGTATATAAATAAAAATAATGATTAAAAATTACCCCTGCGGTTGTCCCGCGGTATAGCCAACAATCTTTCTCAGTGTGTTATCAGCGCTCAGTACATGTGCACAGTTTAATGTTCCCATTCTGTTTTATTCAATTAATTGCCGGCCGATGATGTTGGTTCGGCCCCGGGGCGGGTAAATCAGTGCGTACGTATGTATCAGTTAGTCACGCACATATTATATCCACTGGTACAGTTCTAGGAACCGGAAATTACCTTTTAAATCTATATTATTAAGCGATATACAGCTATGTACTTTATAAAAAAAGTCCCCAGAAACTGTCTGTCTGTATTTGATCGATTTTCTCAAAATCTGCGTGCTGATTTTTAGATTACTAAAAGACAGTGCAAGCCTTGAGGAACGTTTTGGTTAATAGTGTCTACATTACGATTTTATGTAAATTGACTGAAATTTAACGATCACTATTGAAGAAGTCGCGCGGTTGTAAAAAATTTCGCCTGCTAGGAGCTTTACTTATTTACTGTGGCGGCGGTGGCGAAAAGCAAATGAAATAGATATAAAAGGTGTAAAAAGGTGTAAAAAAGTTGCTCAAAGGAACTATTCCACGCGACGATGTCGCGGGCAAAAGCTAATATGTATAATCTACATGATTATACCTATGTGTACTGGCTTAACTCACGTACGTTGTTCCGGGTGGCCCGAGTTTCGAACCTGTACGAGGTCCTTCCTCATGGGCTCCCGCCGTTTGCAGCGAGGTTCCGGCGATCAGTCCGTGGCAGTTTATAAAAGCATCTACATAAGTATACATTTATAAGTATATATGTAGTTTATCAACCGTCTAAAGACCATAACTCAGGTTCTCTTTAAGCCTAATTTGAGATTAGGGGCCGCGTGTGGAATTATACTCTAAAACAAGGTAAATACATAATATGTATATGTACACTAAATTATTACCGAAATATCCGTAACTATCCAGGCAAATAAATATAAAAAATACGGTTAAGTAGCGACAAGTAACAACTGCTACACTTTTGGACACATAAAAAAAACGTAACACCACGCCTGTAATCCCCGAAGGAGTAGGCAGAGGAGTGTAGTACACTCCCACGTTTTTCCAGTTACGTTTAAGTCCCATGGAATAGGTGGTGAGCCTATTTCTATACACCGGGTATAATAGAATTGTACCGGAGTAGATTGACTCCGAGTCACTATTAGAAAATTTTAAATCAGAAAAATCCAATAGTACCTACTCGACGCGGGATTTGAACCCAGGACCTCTCGATCGGCAGTCGCGCTAGCAAACACTCGACCAACGAGGCAGTCAGGAGCAGGACGCATAAGACTTCTCTTAAAAACGGTAAAAATTTTAAACAGCTCGAACCGCCCACTCCGAAGTGAAATCTTATCAGGGCACTCACAAATCTGGGGTCACATCTATCGGCAGCGAGAAAAAATGTACGAACCGGCTCGGCGCCACCCCGCCAATAACTTACATCGACGTTTCGTCAAAAATACCTATTTATTTATTTATTTACGAATACTTTTGTAAGTTAATTTTTTGATAAAAACATGTTCGGCTCTCGCAGCCGACCCTAAGTGATCTGGTGTTATAATACACACAATGCAGTAAATTTTACTTACCTATAATACATTGAAAGTGGAATTCCTCCTAAACTATCAACAGGTCATGATGAACAGAAAGTACCAGTACCAGAAAGTAGACCACAATTTGGTCAGTTTGAACTAAAAGCTATAGTTCTTTACGAGACCTTCTATTTTTCCATGTGAAGTTCGATTATTAACACGTTATGTTTCACTTTGAAATTAGGTAACAGCGGGTTTTTATCTATTAACGTTTACCGACCGTACGACATTAGATACAATTTTAGCTATATTTTTAGGCATTTTTTACCCGTTGCAAATGCGTGACTATATTGTGTTGAGTGTAGAAATAGGGCAGGAGACTTAGTGGATCGAGTAGCTTCAAGCAATTGCTCGAGGAGAGTTCACGGCCGTGGGTTACGGCGCGTTTTCGTAACACCTGTGTTTAATAACAAACGGGCATAGGCTGATGATGACGATGACGATATTGCGCTGACGATGATGACGACATTGATGTTGAGTTGTTTAGTAAGTTCTAAGTTCCATCATATATGTAAATACAATAATAGGAAAAAAGTATTTAAAAAAAACATGTATATTTTCCTTATATACCTTTGACCTGCTTAACTTTAAAACTTACTTGCATACGTATTGTCATATAACATGGCTTTGAATAAAATCTATAAAACGAATGTAAATGGTCATACATATTTGGAAAAACACATGGTAACTAAGATTTTTACATAAATGTACATACGTTACCAAAGTAACATGTTCACTCCTGGCGGTTTCTGACAACTTCCCTGAGTACGTGGAGGACGTGTCGAGAATTCCTCATGTGCCCTGACTGGAGGCGCGCGGCGGCGCCAAGGCCCCTATAAATTACATTCATATTTGTCAATACGCCGCCCACGCCCGCCCTTTACCAAAAAAAACTGCCGTTCAAGTGACCCGCAGTATTTCTCCCGCAGGAGAATGATCTGCCAGTTTTAAAGAAAGATACTAAATTGTGAATTTGGCAAGGTCCGCTTACTATAGGTATAAACAGTCTGCTGAAGATATATTATGACATAAACAATTCCAGAGGAATGCGCGAGATAATCATATTGCCAATAGAAATATGAAGCGCACACATAGCTCATAAATTTCTTCATTTTGAAGAATACAAGTTGTTGAGGAGTTTTGTCTCAACAAGATTTTTTATAGATACAATACTCTGAATTCCTTTGCAATCCGAATGAAATTCAATTTTTTACGCAAGTCATCAAATTTGTAAGTAAATTGAACTCCATAAGTAGTGATATATTTTTGCTTAAGTAATTTAAATATATTATTACAAGAATTAGTTCCTGTAAGGTCAAAACTACTTAAGAAATTCCAAAAATACATATTTAGAT
>DWEE01001680.1:0-12798 GCA_018245755.1 Parelbella macleannani
CATCTGCAAATTGTACCCTTGTTATGATTTCATCTGATACGTTCAAACGATTTCTGACTGTGTCATCCATTTTATCCTTTAGTATATAGTTTTTCGTTGCATCCTCCGCTCTTTCGAAAAACTCTGTATCCTTCTCAGGAGTTTGTTCTTCACATGTAGATTCCACATGATTTTCATCTGAAAATGAAATTAAAATAAACTTTTCAAATAATACTTGACCATAGAAAACACTGCTTTGTTGCATTACAAAGAATAGACCTACACCGAGTAACAGATAATTGGAATATAAGTAGAAAGCAGATATAAAACAGCTTGGTTTTCATTACTGCAAGCTAGCGGAACATATAAAACAAAACATCATTTGAGCCAAAACTCAACACGATTGGAGAATAATTCTTTGGTCACCAAACAGTTATTTCTAAATAAAAGCTCATAAAAGTAACTAAACATGACTTACAATGTAAAAGGACAACTTGTGCTTACAACTTAAAAGCTTGGCAGTAGGAATGCCTTGAGCTATTGCTCAATCATTTTTATTGTCACAACACCATCAAGGTCTGAGGATGTACTACAGTACTCTGCCTAACCCTTAGGGAATTACAGGCATAATGTCGTTTTTTTTGTTGTGTTATAAGTTTATTACTATTAGGAGGGTAGACAGAGTTCTAAGTGCCTAGTATCTCTATCCTTACAGACCTGATTTAGTCCTTCAAAATAGAACTACAAATAATATTTTTTTTTATTTTTGGTATGTTGCACTTTGGGTCTTATGCACACTGTTATTTTTTTTACAGTACTATATATATTACTATAAAATAATAGCGTAAAAAAAATTACAGTGAAGAATTCAGAATGGAAAAACATAAATATACAGGGTCTGTGTGTTAAGTGTTAATATTATCTCTACGTACCCTTTGGTTCATCAGCTGTGATCATATCATTGAACTGGTGCAGACTCATTACAGTTTTCTTCTTCAATTTCTTGTTTCCTACTCGAGCTGGTTCTATTGTCTTCTTCTCTAGATGTGCTTTTTTCAACTGCTTATATACATCCTTATTCTCTTCATAATCAAGCTTTGATAGAATGATTGCCTTAAAATATTTAATATTCAGGGTGTTAAATTATTTTGTTACTTGTACTGGATAGATAGTTGATAATTTAATATAGTATTTAGATAAATTACTTGAGAATAGCTATAGCCTAGTTTTATTTTACTAAATTATTGCTTTGAGATGTAGAGTAATTAAAACTTGTTCTAGTGCCCCCATAGCACTAGTTATTAATTTTACGATTATGTATGACAGGGATTCCATTTGGCTATCTTAGAGAATATTGATTTTGTTTTTACAAACTATACAATCTATAGTATTCACCATAATAACATCTAGATACATTGTAAGTTTATCATTCCATTTTTTATATTAGTATGTATAAAAATTTAAATGACCATATTGTTACATCTTTCACCTTTTTCATATTTGTAAATAAAATATTTACTTGTTGTAGTTCTGTTTCATAGTGTCCATCCACCAACTCCTCATCCTTCTGTTTCCACATTTCCCATTGATCATCTGAGGCTGTGGACACCTTCCCTTTACGTTTCTTTTGAGCTGGTGCAGGCTAAAAATAGCACAGTACTCATGTGTTAAAGAATGAATCTGAGTTCTGAGACCCTGTGTTCATTATTAAACAGATTCATTTTATTTTTCACAAATTCATAGAAACAAATGAGCATTCACAAGTGGTTATCACAATACAGAGTGCATTCAATATTACTTTGTTTCATTTATACTATGGACAATCTGTAAATACCACTAAAGCAATCATAGCCCTGATATAACTGCATATCTTAAGGGACCAGTGCTGGTAAAAATCAAACTTGACCATTTATTAAGGACCTGACAAATGATGAATTATTTACCTTAATCAAAGCAGATTATACGTTTCCTCCAGTTGAGGGTACCTTAGTTTCCCCCCGTTGAGATTGGAAACTAGTGCTTGACAGCAGAAGAGCTAAGTACGAAATATAACATATTTATAATATCATATAAATAAAGTAGACATACTTGCGGCTGCGATTTGTTTCCGTTATTCTTGGCTTTTTTAGCCGGTTCAGCCTTTTTGCCATTACTGGCCTTAGTTTTTTTAGATTTTTGGTTGTCGGCTGGAAAATCATCGTCCTCTATTTTCAGACCAGCAAAGCGCGATTGAACGACGAGAGCAGCCATCCTGCAAAGACTAAGCAACCAAATAAGGATGTTTTTAAGCATTTGAAAAATATTTACGTCCAATTTTGAATTAACTATAGAACTGAGAAATAAAACAATACAAGCTGAAAGTCGCAAACGTCGGAGATTAAGTAGTAGTATGTATAAATTCATGTTTATAATAAGCATAAGATTACACGCGTATAAATAATATTACCTTTTTCTTTAGAAAACTTCAGCAAAAAATACTTTAATTTGTTGCCTTAGTTGGCTTTTTTCAATTTTTAATAAAAAGGGACGACTATTGTTTGTTGTAGGTAGAACCGACACCTTTTTAATGTAAGATTTTTCGGCTAAGGATTCAGTTTCCTCAGCCTGCTTTGAATAAGTATTTATACTGCTCTAAGTATAATTCGAAATTGAAAATATAAATAGGTATTTAGGTATACAACACAAAGGTTTAAGTTAAGCTACGCAAACTTTTATTTTTAATCAAGTCCTAAATTTTCAAAACATAATTTAGGGTACACAGTTTTGTAGTTTTAATTACTACCATTAATGAATCTTAAAATATTTTTATTGTAACAACATAATGTATGAATTTTCATATAGTAGAGAAATGTAATAGGTATTTCTACTTTTCACCAATTTTTATGTTATACAAAGTGTGAAACAGAATTTAAAAAACTTAAATGGAAAGTAAAATTCCAAACACTACTATTGGAAGACCAAGTTATAAAATTAGCTATATCTTTATGGTTGTCTATATGTACCTAGATATATACACTGCATTCAACAGGATTCTACTTGATACCAACAGGATTCGATATATTTTAGGAAGCCAGGGCAATCCATAAAAAAATATTTTTACACTTGGTATGAACAGCTCAAAATATTACGATCTATTAGACTTAAATATCTTTGAATATCTAAGCCAAATGTCTACCATTAATATGTATATAGAACTATTTCTAGTTAAAATCTTTGTTATGTATCTTTATTGAGTTTCATCTAAATATCTGATTGTAGATTACTGTAACACTTTATCCATTATATATAATACCAATATAGATGTGATAAAGAATAATTTGTGATTGTGGTGATGTTTATTTAATATATTATTAAACCACGGAAATTTGAACTGCTATCCGATATTCAAAGACACAATGACAGACGACAAATTGTCAATGTAAATTTGCATTCCGATCTTGGAGCCTACATTTATGTTCGCGGGTATTTTGATTTGTTTTAATTTGTTTGTGGCTTGTTTTATTTATCAATAAAAATATGAAATTAGTTTGTCAAATAGAATTAATTAATAGGATACATTACAATGTGTTAAACGAACGACCCAGATGCAAATATTTAAAATCTACTCTAGCTTTAGGTAAGGAACCCAAACATGAGATCGAATACTTTTTATTGCATTTTTCATCAGTAAACAAGACTGGGACCAAATATAGAATAAAATGCTTGAAGCAAGTTTTCGTTAAGTGTTTAAACGAAGGTAAAGCTACTCTTCGTTTTGAAGAACCGCCACACGACTTGTGCATCAAAAGCGAAGTGTTGCAGTTAAAATGTTTCATGAAGTTATTAAAATCTTGCATCACGAATGATACAAAGAACTTAAAGCTTTCGGATTTGTGTAATATAAGTGTAACAGCTAAGGATAATGCACCTACCAAATTAGTAATTCGAAACAGATCTGAATTCCCTACAAAAGGTCTCCCGAGAACACTTGAACAACTTAGCATAGCAGGTCTTAAGTTGTGCAACTTCCGAAGAGATATATTAGCACTTTGTAATTTAACAGTACTAGATCTAAGCAACAATGAAATTGAGAAAATTCCCCCAGAGTTTGGTAAGTTAATCATTCGCATAGTATCGCCATATAACACATACTGTCCGAGATAAATTTATGTAACTTGAGTCAGATTTATCTGTACTTTAACATAATGTTTAACATTAATAGAAGTTTGTGGTACTAATGCTACACCAACTCTATTGTAAAACAACTGTTGTCAACATGTTTTGGTGTGAAAGGTGCCATGTGGCTGAGTAGAGCAGAACTGCCATGACCCATGTCACACAAAATAGATTTAAACTGATACTAATTACACCTCTTTGATAAATTCAAGACAACAGTCATGTGTCAGTGTTCTATTCTTAGCTTTCATAGCTCTTTTTTTATTTGTCAAGTTAATTTTTTCCTTTAACAGGAAGAATGCCTAATCTACGAGAACTGTATATGTCAAATAATCAGTTGGGAAATAAAGCTGATATAGATTGGAAATGGTTATTAGGACCTAAGGTGAGTAATGGTTATTAGGACCTAAGTGTATATAATACAATTCATTTATGTCTCATTACTGGATTATGCCTTATTTTACAAGTGTATATGGTCATGAGAGTAACTCATTATAAAACAGTAAAATGTGTAAATTTATCTTAGATAACAAAAACTCTTAAGCTGTTGGATTTAAGTGGGAATAAACTGAAATTCTTACCTATGGGAGTCTGGAAACTACAGAGCTTAGTTACTTTAAAATTGGATAATAATGAGCTACATAAGCTGCCAGCGACATTGGGCCGCATTAATGCTTTAAGGTAATATATTAAAAGAAAACTATAAGAAAAGCATATTTTACAAATCAGGTATTTTACCTATAATCTATAATTGTGCTTTATTTTTCAGATACTTCACAGTATCCAAAAATAATCTTCAGACTCTACCATGTAGTTTGATGCAGTGTCATCTAGAGCATTTTGATTTATCATCAAATAAATTTCAAACGAAAGAAGTTACAGCTCAGTGGAGCACTCATAAACCATGGGAGTATTATATCAATAGTCTTGTGCATTTAGCTTCAAAAGTGGTTTTGCAAAATAAAATTTACTATGCCCCGAGTATTATACCATGGACCTTAGTGAGCTTTTTAGACAATGCTGGCATGTGTGTGTGTAGTAAACCTGTTGTTGATAATAGGTTTTATATTATTAAGAACTATGAACTAAAGGATTATTTTAGGGTTGCGGTTTTTGATGACATTAGAAGCAGTGCTGTTGGATTCGAATGCTTTTTTTGTTCACCAAAATGTTTTAACAAGTGATTATTGTGAATGTCTGATGTTATAAATATTATTATAGATTTTCAATAAGGTATCTAATGAATAAAAGGTTTATTTATGACAAAGTTTTTTAATTTTGTACAAATAATGTATAAATATAATAAGTAAAAGTTAAAATTGAATATACCAATATGAACTCAAGGGTAAAGAATTCTTTTAATAAATGACAAGTGCATCCATTAAGTTTACTTGTCATTTACTACTTTATACCTGTTTGCACTGTTGCACTGTTTACTGTAATAAGGGTATTTAAATAATTTCAGAACAAAAATGTATACTATACATATAGAAATATTAAAACAATAATTTGACGTGACTAAAATGTGCAGCCATAACATCATCTTCTTACAAGTAGCAACAATTGTTTTCAGCATTGTAGCCAAAATATTCATTTGGCTATGTTACAGATCTTCAAATTAATTACCATTAAAATAAACATTAGTTAAGACCATCAAGTTTCCACTGTACTTCTTGAATCACTGGCGCTATTCTTATGTGTGGTTCTGGAAAAATTAAAATTAATGTAACTGAAATTTAATCAATAGTATTTGGTGTCCTTCTATTATCCTAACATGTAAATATCTTAAATATTCATAGCAATAAATAATATAAAATATTTACCAAGTGCAGCTACACCTTGAGGTATTACACTTTGTCCCTCTGGCACATTCTCTGCAGCAATACTTGCATTAGTTGCTTCCAAGACAAGCTTATTACTCCAAATCTCCTTATAACTATCCTTCATTTCTTTCAATAACTGCTCCAATTTTATCTAAAAAAAAACCTTTTAAGTTTTTTACTTCTATTTTCTAAAAAAAAACCTTTTACCGTCTTACATTTATTATCCTAAACTTTTCTGTTTTGTACTCTCTCACACTAAGACTTTTACTGTAGTCTGTATCAAATTAACCCTAACTCTTACCTCTTTGATCACTGATAATTGTGAACTTCAACACTAACAAAACTTATAAAAATAGCTTAGAAATAAAAGGCCATTAACAAATCCAAGATATATGAACAAATAATATTTTATTTTCATGGTTTTTATTGAGTTAAGCATTTCTAAGCATTTATAAATTAGGTTTAGTACTACATGCGAAAACATTTTCATTTGTATCATGACTCATGAAATACCTGTAATATCAATGCATCCTTGTCTCTATTTACACAACATAATGCAATATTAATTTCTTTTACTGGCAACCGTAACTCATATGAGGAAGTAACCAACGTATGTAAAGCCATAACAAGAGCAGTGTCTTCATATTGCGATCCCTCCTTTAGTGAAGCAATTTTACGTTCATGCTTTCTCCTGTTCTTACTTGAACGAAATGATCGGCTGGAAATAAATTGAATATGCTTATAGAAATATATAATATATTTGCTAGTTAAATAAAGATTGCTCCTTCAACAATAATGTTTAGTGTAAGAATTATGTGGTTGACTTTATAAAAAAACTTTCATAGGTATTTGAAGAAACAAAGTTTTTTATAGAGATAAACACATATTCTTTTGTAATAATATATTCTTTTATAATATTGACTAATCAGGAAAGAGCAAATGTGGTTTTTGCATTACCTTGAACCTGATGACGCTATAGTGCTGCCACTGTCAGAATACAAGTCACTATCGTTATTCCCATATGGCTGATCACAATAATCGAACGATCTTTTAGTTTTATTTTCCCTTACAACATTCAAACGGTTCTTGTACTTTATGAAAGTCGTATGATTTGTGTGTATTAAATCTTGCATGTTTTCATACTCCTCCGTTAAAACTGGCATTAATTTCTCTTCTGTAACAGGTTAATTAAATTATAAAGAAACGCAATTTTTACGTGGGCGCCTACATTAAAACTAAGAATTCTTATAATACGGGAAATTATATTTTTCTTTAAATAACGACATGTACAGTGTATGGTATGGTTGTATATCTGTAATTAATATTTTTGTATTAGGACCAGATAAGTTAATACCGGATAATGAACGTTTTTTGAACGGTACAAATATTAACCTTTAAGATTGTGTTTGTCATGTTTAACACACAATCGTAGAGCACTTTTGTATTGACCACTATCAATAGCGTATGTAATTGCTTCTTCGGAATCATCACAATACATATCTAAAATTGATAGAGCTTCTTTATGTCGCTTCTTTTCCTGTAACTCCTTTACGAGACACCTGAGAATAAATATAAAAATATTAAGTAAGCAAAAATTACAAAAAAAAGCCATTTATTTTGTGTAAATATAGATACTCAATACAAATTACGTAATTGCATATCTTCAAATTATTTTCAAAAATCTACTCACCTGCAGAGTTCAATGAACTGTTCTTTCGGTTTTTCATAAGCAAGTCTTATTGCCAACTCCCATTCCAGAGCTTCCTTGTAGCATTCAATAGCTTTATCAATATGATTAGCTCTTTCATATGCTACCCCTGCCTCTATGTATAACTTCTTAAGCTTGAGATAAGACCCAAAGTCATCTGATATTTCTTTATAAATATCTTCATGTGTCAAGAGTATTGCTAGTGCTTCTCTATATAGACTATGATATTTTACGAAAGTCTTTAATTCTCCATATCTATCAACACCACATTTTACTAGACACTGAACTGCTTTGTCAAATCGTTTCAGATATTTGTTAATAGTGAATTGCTTGTAATTTTCATCCATTTGGTTCAATTCATTGAGCATTGGTATATATTCCTTAGGATCCTTTTGTGATTTGTTAGCAACTAATAAAACGAGATCGAAATCATACATGCCAAGAGCTACATCAAACAATTTATCTACATCAATCATATAAAGTAAATATTTCAAAGCTTCATCAGACGTCACGGGAAGTTTTGATCCTGCAGATTCGCGAAGTTTCAATTCTTTTATAAATGACAATGCCTTTTCCAAATCAGCAGTTGTCTTCCTTTTCACTAAAGTTGTCAACAAAGGCAAAGCTTTATTATCACTATCTTCCTTTAATTCTCTTTCAAAGGCGTCACATATGACTTTAATTTTTGTGCTAGCATTTGTGTTTTCTTCTCTCCTATCCACATAGCTGCTCGCATACATAGTTTTTGTTACGTCAATATTTTCCAATTCTGATAAAAACAAACTTAACCAGGAGTTATTTTTTATTGATGCAATAAATACACAAATATTTTTCATAAACATTACTGGGTTATGGTCATAAATAAGATTCAAATTTATTCTCTGCTTTCTCATTAAATCAAATGCCTCATGATACTGTGAAGAATCCAGATATTTTGCTATAATTTTAAGAGATAATGGTCTAGGTTGTACTGTTTCCAAATTACCTCTTGGTAATTGGAAAATAGTCCTTGTGTCATCAGGGACTGCTACGATCAACTTAGCACCTCTTTCAATTTTTCTTTTATAAACATCCACTGAATCTGATCTATCATATTCTGCAATTACTCTTAAACCTGTCTTGGTTAAATTAGTACACAAGAGTAAATGTTTCAGAGTTGTTATTAGTAGAAAATTTGTATGTATAAAATAGGAGCTGACATTATTCATGACCATTGTATTGTTTATGTATAGACCACCTTTGTGTGTGAGCCCAAGAAAATATAAATCTGTATCTATTGATAAAACATCAAATTTTAAACATGACACAGGAAATGTAACTATACAAGGGTTGATCACATCTTTGATAATGTATTCTATTATCTCACCAGTATGTAATTGTAAGTACAAAATACATTCTTCTGTTGGATGAGAACAAATCCTAGTCACAGCTGATGGCAACAATTCAATGCAACTCTCGATTATTTTATTGTCTGATATATTAAATAAAACTAAGTTATAAAAATTACTCTTGTCTAGCATAACACAGGCAATGGTTTCAGAATTTACCCAGTGCCAGTTATGATATTGAAATGGAAAATCATATGTATCCAATGACAGGCTATTGTATTTTTCAAATTGCAATGGTTTTTTTTTAACTTGTTTGAAGAATATTAATTCTGTAGAAGTGTAAACAAAAAATCTGTTTGGACTGCAACTTTGTTGATTTTTCAAAAAAGGTGAAAAGTGAACTGAATGAACGAAATTGTTCAATTCAATTTCTGTGCCAGCCATGGGTGGTGGCACAACTGTGTGTCTAAAACTAGTTGCTAAAATTTTTTTGCCATCTATAACTGATACTACAGCATCATCATCATTTGTTTTCCCTTTGCTATGATTGATATTCCAAATCCATGTGTAGGAATACTGTTGACCATCATTTAGAATGACATGCAACTTTTTGTTATTTGCCACATCAAAAGTGTTATCCCACATTAATTTCTTTATTTTCTGACTTTCATTAAATTCTAGGACTTGTTTTAAATACCAGTGATAATTGCTCGAAGTAAATAAAAGGACAATTTGTGTTTTTTTCTCTATGTCTTTACAGAGCAAACTCAAGATTTCAGAATCTAAACTCCATATCAAATCTTCAACTATAGTTGTATCATCCACAGGAATTAAAAACTCTCCATGTTTGAGACCATTTTTCTCAAAAAAGGAGACTGTATATGTATTGTTCAATTTTTGAGTTGTTGCTATCAAGTTTCCACTGGGCCTCCATGACAAGTGGTTCTCAAGACTTTGTTGTTTTTCACTTGTATATAGCAGGACTCCTTCTTTATCAAACACTTTAAACAAGCGAATGCCATTTGCGACAAAGCTAATAGCAAATAGTTGCCCATCCCCTCTCCATGTTATTGATACCAAACTACTGTTTACAATATTCGGATCTGTAAAGATTATATTTTAGAAATTAAATCCTACAGTTTCAGTAACTACCATATCTATGTATAATATATAAAAACAAATATTAGATATTAACCAAGTCATTGCTATACAGTCAAAACTTTTGAAGCTAGAAATGTAAAGTATGGATAATGAATTCCTTTTATGAATAAGCACTCATTTAAGGGCTTTTAGTAATTTTTACCCCAAGTCGATCAAATGGAGAGAGGTAATTTGGAGGAATACTTATCACATATAAACATACAATGAGAAAAGTGTTTCTAGTTATTTACAAAATTAACTCCAGATTTTTTAGGGTTTAACTTTGTCAGGCCTAAAAAGAAATGAATATTCTACAGTATTATAATTATGAAATAAAATTGGAATCTTTAAAGTATAACAAGAAATATGTACCAATATTTTTGTTTAAATGTGAACAGCAAGTTTTCTAACCAAAAATTAATGTCATAGTTTTGAGGGTAAAATTAATTAGAATAAATTTGTATTACTCTTTGTATACTTAAAGACTGCCTTCTAAGGTTCTTTATTATAATAAAGAATAATAATTTGTTGTAATTATGTTATATATAAATATCTGAAGTTAATTTGATTTTCAGGCTTAGCATATCCTACCACATGCTCAAAGTAATCTTTTGTCACCACATTCCATCCAGATTAAACAGGAACGAAACATAAATGTACTTTTATAACATCTATTATTTTATGTTGATACATCCCTGGAAGATTAACTTACCTACACTAATTTCATTATTCAATTTAGCTGCTTGCTTGCCTTCCGAACCATGAAATTGTGTTTCTTTTTTGCCCCAACCTATTGTTATGAACTCTTTATCTCCAAATTCTTGGCTCAACAGATTGGATTCATTGATTGAATCAAACATGGAAGACATTACAATTACTTGCATGTCTTTAGTTACCAAAACCAGCAGCTCTTGGTCTGGACTCCATTCCATGTTCTTAAAAAAAGGTTATGATGTACTCAATAACAAAGTCATCTACATGGATTAATTTTTACATAGACTTTTTTTTATGATCATACATAGACACTTTAATTTTGTATATAAATTAGTAACAGTCTTCACTTGGAGTCCAACAAGCTGCATAACGAAAATAAACACCACTGAATATATATATTTGAGAGACTCACAATGGTACTTCCGAGTTTCCGACATTTGTATACATTCCAAAACATAACATTACTCCTGTGATCCCCGAGGAAGACGAGTGTAGTACTCTCCCATGTTTTATCACATAAACACTTACACAAATAAAATAGAGATAAACAAGTAGATGCTGGACGCGACAAGCCGAGGACAGGGCGCGATGGCGCTCATTGGGGGAGGCCTATGTCCAGCAGTGGATTAAGATAGGCTGATGATGATGATGGAACAAATAGAAGAATGCACTTACCAATAAGCCATTTTCGCATACTCCTACTAGATCGCAAGTTTTTCCCAAATAGTCGATAGTGAACAGTTCTCCATTTGTAAGTCCTATGCTTACACAGTCTGATAATGTCAGGAACGTAACACTCACTGGTTCGTTTTCAGGCGAGGCATACTTAGTGAGGTCTGTAGACCATTTAGTGTGTCCAGTTTCGTCGAAATTGCTTACGACTAGGTTATGCGTACATACATATAACTCGCCGGACGAAGTCTCTTGATGATGACCATAACAAATAACAAATTCCTCAGAATTAATTTGAAACTTTTGGGCAGCAACGTGCCAAATATCTAAATTTTTCATTATTGTATCACAAAACACTGTAACATGCGTATTTGAACAAATATATTGCTTCACTTGTTATATTGTCAAATAGGTTGACAACGTCACCTTGACAGTAAAATTACAAACATGGACTCTGATCTTTCGGCTAAAATTATGCTTCGCTTGTCTATACCTAGATGTGTCACATCTACAATATACTAGGCATCGCGCGACGATCTACTTTTTTAAAATTAATAATAGTGTAGACATACATTTTTAAACATAAAAATGTAATTACATTATTATTACATGACATTCACTACCTCGTTGGTCGAGTGGTCGCAAGCGCGACTCCCGATCGGAAGGTCCTGAGTTTAAATGCTGGCCCAGGATCCCTGGGTAGGGTACTAATGGATTTTTTTAATTTAGAATTTCTACTAATGACTCGGAATCTGAATGCGTGCCGGTGCATGGTAATAGGATCACCACCTATTCCATTGTGGGACTTAAACGTAACTGGTGAAACGTGGGGTTATACTACATTCCTCTGCCTGCCACGGGTTTACAGGCGTGATGTTACGTTTATAAAAATGTAATTATTAATAGAGAAAGAGTACAATGAATTCACAAATATACATATTTATCAATTAATTGATGTACATTGTTTACAATAGGTAATATATTCGTTATTAGTGCAATCAATTCTGTATCTGTTTTTTTTATAGTAGGGACTTTACCGTAAGAATATTATTTAGAGTTATTTTAATGCTTATCCTTCTTTGATATTATCAATTTCGATAAGTTTCTTTACATTGTTTTTTGGAAAACTAAATTTTCACTAATAATGACGGTTTACGACTGACGCGGTCAGTTTTAATTCTCTACGTCTTTTTATTTTCACATGATAATCCATATTTATACCATTTTTTTCCAGATAAGCCTGTACAACTGTATCAAAAATATATATGCTTATAAAAAT
>DWEE01001681.1:0-12798 GCA_018245755.1 Parelbella macleannani
ACAACTACGTTAAATTCACACTAATTTGATACAAATATAACAGCTTTATTCAAAATAAACAAATTTAGTTACTTGATTTTAGACCATTAAACTACATTAACAAAACTAATGTCCCATATACAGTGGACACAAAAACATCAAATTAAGCTAGCATAGCTGACTCATAGGTGGATCTGATAAATATTTAAGAGTATGTATTTACATCAGTCAAGGTTACTTCTGCATGGATTTTGTTGTTGGGTAACACAGGTAGAATATTATTCCAAGGTAACATTTCCATGATTCCACATTGGGTATTATGAAATAGCAAATTGCAGAAGAATATGAAACACTAATAACCATTGTCTATCAAATAAGATTGATCAGTTCTAATTAAAACGTAAAACAAAATTCTGTTATGGAAATTTTGAATTATAAGTACATTGTCTAGGCCTATGTAAACAGGTTACTTATCTGTAACCTCTGGTGACCTAATGTCAGTAGAACTGCCATGACCATACATAACAAGACTGCATTGTGTTATCTTTACATACCTATGGATAAAACTCTTGTGATGTATATCTTCAATGCGAGAAATAAGTTGGTCTGCGAGAAGAAGCACAGTCTTGAGGGAAAAACGGCGAGAGCAGAAATTAAACAGATCTTCCAAAGAGGGGCCTAGTAACTGCATTACCATAACATTGTAATCGCCTTCAGAACCACACCATTTTATTGCAGGAATACCAACTGTAATGAAAATAAAAGATATGTAAGACCCTATGCTAGTATCCATATATATAATCTATTAGTACAATATTTACAGAGATTTTATTAAAATCACTGTTTCTGGACAGAAATTTTGCAAAAAAAAGTAAATGTAACATCACGCCTGTAATCCCCGAAGGGGTCGGCAGAAGAGTGTAGTACACTCCCATGTTTCACCCGTTACGTTTAAGACCCATGGAATAGCTTATGAGTCTATTGCCATACACCAGGCACAATTCCAGACTCCAAGTCAGTACTAGAAAACCTAAATTAGAAAAATACAATAGTACCCTACCCGGGATTTGAACCCAGGACCTCCCAATCAGCAGTCGTGTTTGCAACCATGTAACTAAAGACAGTCAAAAAGTTTAAACTGCCAAAAAATTGCATAAACACTTAGAACATCAGTGACAATATATTTAATATTACATTGTTATACCAAGTCCCTCATGTGAAAGGCTAAGAGCACTAAATGTCAAATATCACTATCCTCACAGACCTGACATGCTTTTACTAGGTTCATCCTTCATGAAAATGGTTTTTGTCTTTACATTTACAGTAAATTTGGAAAACACTATTATAAAATAACAAAAACCTCTTTTAGGACATTATGCTTTTTAAGGTAGATTACAACATAATTTGTATTATTGATAAGATAGATAACAGAAATATATAATAATGTAGTAAAAATAAACTATTAATGACAATGACACCCTAAACCCCAAAGCCACCCTATATCATTACTATTTAAGTATAACTATGAAAGTAACATTTTAATTCACAGTCCAATGCTAACAACAATATGAACTCAATTTGGATAGTAGACAAGGAACTCGAAAACTAATTAAGAATGTACAAATTTCCTACCTATGGTTAATTAATTTCCTACATATAATTATTTTGTGCTTAAAATTAATGCATAACTTTTAAATTTTTAGTCACTTTAAATGTCATGAGAAAAAATATCACACTATTATTTTCGTGACTACATGTTCTTAGAAATGAAGATACTCACTACTTCCTTGCATAACTTTGTAGAATTTGCTTTCTATGTGTAACTGTGGGTGTCTTGTCTTTATACATTCTAATTTGATAGCTACCTCCTCCTTTGTCACAATGTTGGTTCCTGAAAATTTGAAAATCAACATATCACTATGTTTCTTACTAAACAGTGTTGAAGATAATTCTGCAGATATGGTGGGACAATATAAATAATATCATCCCTCCATCACTGAAGAACGAAGTGATAATAAAAAAAGATTTTTACACAAGATAAATTACTATAAAAAAATGTATTTCACAAAATTAATTATTGCGGGAATTAACATTAAGAACTCGTTATTTTATTCATTACGCATAATTTGCTTAGCCCAAATTTAATGTCATTAATTAAAGCTCATCATGAATTTTTACCATTTAAAAATTAAATAAACGTGTAATTTAACCATTTCCGAATTTGTTTAGAAACAAACTACATAGAGAATCACATGTAGTTGATCAATCTAGAAATCATTTGACGTATACCATTTTCGTTATTAAAACTTATGTAAAAATTTCTAAGAAAATTGTATTTTTTAAATCGTCACTACACCAGGAATAGATAATAACTATTTCGAAACAAAAAAACGCAGCTGGCCTAGAATAAAGTAACCATCTTTCTTTGTTTACAACAACTTCCTCTGCACTCACCCAAGTAAATGTCTCCAAAGGATCCTGAGCCAATCTTACGTCCCAACCGATACTTATTACCGACACGAAGTTCCATTTTGAAATTCTGCATACTGACATGAAATAACTATATCACTGACCACTGATTCATTACAGGACGGCCATATTTGCGCTAGACGCAGATCTTTGCTCGAATGAACTGTGTAATTATTCGTGGTATTAGCGATGAAGTATACCTAATCAATAATCAGTTGTTTGACACTTAAGGACTAAAATCATAATATGTAAAAAGTTCTATTCACAATAAAATTTTAGAAATGCAACTTCAACATATTACAGGACAACACGCATCTATGAAGAATTTTTGTATCTCGTCGAATCTCAACTCGATCTCGTTCTTGGATACAGACTGTAACTAACCAGTGTTTCCAGTAAAATAAACTTTTATTTTTGTTTATGGTCAACATAAAAAAATAGATAACATATTTCATACACATTAAATACGTGTTAGAAGCTTACTCTAACGTGTGTTATGGTTTACTACCAATAATAAATGAAATTTTTCATGAAATCAAGGGAAATTAATAATGTACAAGTTTTTTTTATTTCTATTTACTACGTACCGATATAATAGGACACAGATTCTTAGATATTTAATTTGATTTTTTATTGTCGTCAAATGGGTCATACAATAGAAAATGGTCAACCGACCATTATTAGATTTTATTAAATAACAAATTGTTACAACCTTATAACATAGCCAGCTGCATATTGCCATAGAATTAATAAAATGTTGACACATCTATGACGACGTTTACATGAACGTACAAGATGCCAAATCAAGAAAGAAGTTTCTGATATTAGAATATTAAATATTAAGACAGACCGTCAATACCTATTAAAAACTTGGTAACAGTTATATTTATTAGAATTTCATAATAAGCTACATGTCACTGGCAAAATAAATAAATTATGTTAATTTGATGTGTGTTTGAATGTTACGCAAAATATATTAAATAATTGTAATCCTATTTATGTATATACACAAGCTTTGATACCTCTAAAATTTATATAAAAGTTAAACTTCTGTGCTCACTTGTTAAAATTTTTAAAGCGTACGGAAATATAATGTTACGCGAGGAGCAAGGCGAAAAAGTCGTAAGCGCCGTGCAGAACACGTAACTTGTGCATTCGATTGAAATACAATGGATAACACAAAATTTGTTTTGAATAATTCTTTCTTTTGTGTTATGTAAATGCGTATTATACGATTCGTATGTAGGTACATTGCATTGTTTTTGCATATTTTTCACGTTTGATATTTATTGGTTCGTCATTTTCCATAGTACTTTTATACGATATATTTACGTACCTACTAATTTAATTGCACAAAACTCAAATAAAATTTGAGAGACAAAGCTGTTGCTAATACGTGTTCATTAAGATATGACGTGTCGGTCCTTATTGACCAGATTTAATGATCGGCAGCCATCGTGCACTGCGAATTTCCATTTTCCCTAGCACCTAAAGGCAAATTTGTGTCCGTCCGGTAATAAAATCTTTGCTCCATGATAATAATAATAATATACATAGCATTAATTAATAATAAAAATCTTTCCACCCACATATAAACAATAACAAATTTCAATACAATCGTGTGTAAGCTCCTCATATATATGTAGGTATATTTTTTATTAGAATTTTTTGATCTCACTCAACATTTTCATTCTCTTTCCCATTATTGACATTTAAACGTTTTCTTTTTGACTAATACGTAAATGTTTCGCTATTTTTTTGTTCTCTAGGACTGCTACTCATAGGTCACAATCTATAACATAAGCCCATTTTGATCATGATGGAATTATGTACTGGCGTAAATTGCTTTCGCTTTTATTCGTATTTTTTTTCAGAACAGTTTAGGACATACTTACAGAAGTCCTTTTTCTTCAGCTCCCCTCGATCGCTAAGGGCTTGTGAATAATATAGGTTGCAATGGGAGAATTAGGTTCATAAGATTTAGAAATGTTGATCATCTCAGCAACCACTTATTTTCTGCTTTAAAAATATACTTTAGCTTAACTTTTATTATGTAGGTGTCATATTAGCCATAGCCATATTTCCGTTATGTCACAAATATCTTGTAAAAGACGTTTATATCATCTTCTCTTTGAGCTTTTCTTGAAGAACTCCATGTCGTAATATAAAACTTTTTACTGTCGTAAATAACAGAACAGTTCAATAAGTGGGTATATTTAAAATGTTAGCTTATGTTGTTAACGTTAACGTAATATCACGCTTATAATCACCGAAGGGGTAGGCAGAGGAATGTAGTCTACTCCCATTATTCATCGGTTACGTTTCAAGTCCCAAGGAATAGGTGGTGAGCTTGTTGCCATACACCGGACACATTACCAGACTTCGAGTCAATACTCGAAACTCTAAATTAGAAAAATCTAATAGTACCGGACCCGGGATTTAATCCCAGGATCTCCCGATCAGCAGTCGCGCTTGCAACTACTCCACCAACGCGGCAGTCATGTTGTGATATTAAAAAATTACTACGAGCGAATCTAAAGGTCTAAAATTAAATAACTGTATATTAAATTTGCTCATAACATTTAATTAAATCTATTTTATACCGTTATTTATCGGGTATTTGCCGAGTCATTTTTAAAATATATCATGTTCATGACTTAATCTAAATCACAATGTCCGTAACACAAGAACGTCTTTATATATGGTGCGACAAAGATAAAAATGCAACTTAGCAAATATTTTTACTTTGCAGTATAATATAATAAAATATCTGAACTTACCTAAATTCTCATACAGTACATATCTACTAACATTAAAGGTAACTATAAATCTGAGATTACATCATGTTACATTGAATAACATTAAACAATACTCGTATCAAATAGGTATAACTTAGACAAACCGGTCAAATATAGTGCTGACTTAGGTCACACTCACAACGTCATTGTAAAAAAAATTGGCGATTGTTAAACATTATATATTGACACGAATAATTGTGTGTTTTGATTTTTAACCAGCAACATCCTACTATCCTTCGAATAACTCAACTTCTGCATGCTTTTCAGCGTACATTTTACGAACTGTCAAATAATAAAAAAGAATGAATGCCATCTATGACAAAAGTAACCATATTAATTTAACAATGTAACCGACTGAATGTTTTACAATGTCCTCACATATTTGCCTTTAGTTGTTCTCTGTTCGTAAAGTTTTATGAAACACGATTTAAGGTAGTAAGTTTACTGCTGGTTTACAAATTGACCTGTAGTTTTAGTTTTAATTATTTTCTCATTTACGTCTAATTGGCACCACGGGAGAGATCGTCATTCTAGCATGCAATGCGACCTGCATCGAGATCTTGCTTCAGGAAGTATAATATATATAATAACATGTATTTCTAAAAATAATTTTATCTCCGTTGCACTTCATATAATAAAAATATATAATTAAATAAAAATATACCTTGTCATTTCTTCGAAGCTTCATAAATTGGGCATTAAGTTTAGTAATTTTTTGCGTTTGCATTGTAGTTCTTATTTTATGCAAATAACTGTAAATTTGATTATTGAGTTTTTACAAGTTTAATAGTTTTTAATCCTTTAAATTACATATATATATTAGAAGAGAGCTTTGGTAATAGTATCTAATGTACCACATTTGTTTACATTGTCTACAAAAATATAATCGTAATGAAACATTCCTACGTTTGCCAATATCTAAATGATTTGACTCATTTGCGTAGGTACATGACACGGATAATTGGTTGACGTTTGATATTAACATAAACCATTTGTTTAATGAACAGCGATAATACATTTAAAATATCTACTTAATTTTTCGAATAGCACTAACATATATATTTAACATAAATAAACGTGAGGCCGAAAAAGGTATAAATCAACCTGTTTACTCAGGATTTTCATAAGCATAATAATTATGTTCTCTAAGGCATACGTTTGTTAATATAAAGGTACGTTTATTAGAAATAGATGCAAGTCAGTCATTTCTCGTTAATGGTTTCCGTCGGTTGTCTTTAGGCGTGTCATAGGCATCCTGTCGCGCTCACTGTGCTGTGCTCCCGGTCCCGATCACTTGGCTCGTTGTTGTTCTGCTCTTCGCGATTTAAAACGAATACGGGCTCTACGTTTTCATCATCACTGTTAAATCTGAAACAATTAATTGGGTAAAAAATCCTACGTAATAATATTCAATGTATTTTGCACTTGCGTTTATCTTAATTTTTTCTGTTTTTTCCATTAAAAATAGAAAGACTCTTTCCGTTTAGAGTATCTTTCTCATTCCTGAACACTTGTTGCCACTGGTATAAATGATTGGAACATTTGGTTGGAAAATATATCTTTCTCTAGAAGAATTAAAGTCCATAAATGTACTTACTGGTAACGAGGAACTTCACCCCGCATGGTGCATATTGCGTTAGTCAGGGCTTTCACATAATTTTTGGCAAGGGTCAGAGTCTCAATTTTCGATAAACTCCGGTTATCTTTCTTCACGTGAGGAATGACGCGCCTGAGATCCTGAAAAAAACATGGGTGTTGTAAAATAACATTCCCATTATAAAGTAACAAAAGGATTTCACGTATTATAGTGAAATGTATCATGTGATTTTAAATCGTTTTATAGCACTCCGGGTTTAATATACTTTCATATGTATAGATATTAGCGTCAAAGCAAAAAATAGCAAATGAAAAAATTATATAACGCAACTCACCTAATATATTAGGCAACTTCTGGCATTATAAACAAATTTATAAATAAAAAACTAATATGGCGATAAAAAATATACCTCAAAAGCTCGGTTCAGAGAGTGCATTCGCATCCGTTCACGCTCATTACTTTCGAGCCTGCGCAAGTTGCGCTCGCGGGCTGAGATGCCGCAGCGGCGGCGGCGGCCGGGGCCTGGCGCGGGGCTGCTAGCGGCGCCCGACGACGACGACCCCGCAGCCGCCCGACGAGGCCTGCACACCCGACGAGGTGCTTGTTCATCACTGCCGCTGCCACTATCGTAAAATTCTGCAACAAATGTTTGAACATTGGATTAAAATTTTCATTTTATCTCGTGCTTAATTTTATATAAATAGCCTGTCCACCGACGCACAGTAGCTTAGGCGATATGAGAAGTTGTGATTTGCGATTCGTAATCCGTACGCCCAGCATGGGGATGCACGCCCAGGCCTGCAGCGGTAAATTGAGAAAGACTAGTGCATGGTGGTACAATTTATCAGGATCTGTCAGTAACCGCGAATTAATACAACAGTGGTTCTAAATTCAAGTAACCTTGATTATTTCCATATTTTAGAGACTTCAAAGAAAAGTTTATACATATTAATTATGATATTAAATACCTAATAAAAATAAGTTAGGTAATATTATACGCCAATATAAGTAGCAATTTACATTGAGTAATAAATAACAATATAACTGTCATATTAAACAAAAATAAGAAAATATTGAGACTAAATATTATTTAACATTTTAAGTTTTAACAATATGATATAACAATAGTTAAAGTAAACAATAGTATGTCAAGAAATATAGGCAATTTTGAAAAAAGGTTAGAGCAATAGTGAAAGAGAACATCGAAGTATTTCACGACGTTACATGCCTTGCAGTTCGCATTAATGTTCTCTGCAACCGGTGATTCTGCCGGCCGTCTGTTCGTCGGAGGTGAGACTCGTGTTCAAGAGTGGAACGATTAACAGCTTGATGAAGTATTTACATGTAAATTTACTGTTAACATTATTTAAAGGTAATGAATCGTTAAAGTATTCCGCAGGTTTTGTTAGCCGAACAATAAGCCATATATTCACAATTCGTTTATAAAAATGTAAATTAAGTATTAATAGTCAACTCTATTTATTTAAAATTTTCGTACTACAATGATATATAATACCCGAAAATAAACGTTCCATTTTTTGTCAAAAGTTTCACCACGCCTTATCGCATAAAAACCATCAAAATTCAAAAGATCGATCCTCGCTGCTTTCCTTGTTATCACTATTCAAATCACGAGTAAACGTTTCTATGTTTTGTACTACAACATACACAGCCAATCTTCAAAGGTTTTCTTTCCTTTTTATTTCTCTTCATTTACTTTTTTCTTACTACTATTAATTTTGTTTTCATGTACCTATATTATACGTCTATTGCACAAATGTGTTGGAGACACAATATCTTAAACACCAACTGTTCGCTATCTCTACTGCTACAAATTTTAATCATTTTAGTACATAGGCGCCTCTGATGAAAGCTATCCTGCCCTTTCCTCGGCTGTCATCCAGCTTGAGGTACGTCATTGATCTTACTTCTCTGTCGACTGTCGATAGAAACTGCGAACATATATATGTAGCTCATTACCTAGTACGCTGAACCACCAGGAAGTAGCGCGTTAGCCATACTAGCTGTGCGCACTGGTTGGAAAATTAGTTTTTTTAATAATGTGGTGCTCATGATACGATTGTGTTTATCAGGGGTGGTCCATGTCGAGCAGTCTACTAAGGCTGACACTGATGATGTAATCACGTAATGTATTATGTAAAATGTAAAACTTGTTATGATTGGGAAAACCTATAATACAATGTACTCGCCCCATTTTGTCTGATCTAAAAAATATTTTTCTGAGCGATCGGAAAATAATAAAAAGACTTGTCGCTCTTGACATTTTGTCGATAACGTGGGCGTCCAGCACATAGATATATCTGAAAGGCTAGCTTTCCATTGATATCGATAAACATAATCGTTATCGCGAACACGTCACAACTACTTGCCGGAAGAGCTTAGCGATTGCAAAGCTGGCACCAGAACAGAGAGAGGGCCCTTGAATTTGTGCAACAAGTTTGTATGAAACTCGGACGTTACGTGACGCGACTCTACGCTTGATAAAGTATTTGCGTAAGAGCGCGAGTGCAGACTAATCGATTTAAACGCTCGGCTACGGGCGATTTTGTAATGCTCTTATCAGCCTACATGTATTTGACCCACGTTTTACGTGCAAGCTTGCAAAACTTACTCTGTTTCATCGAAATTTGCTATTATATGCGTTAATCGAAATTAAATATGATAAGGGAATTGTCGCTGAATATGTGATAATCGAATTGTATCTAAATAAGAGCACCTTTATTATAATTCAACGTATACACCAGTATAGATTATAAATTCATTCATGTACTCGTACTTACTAATCAGTAGAATTACAATGCCGTAAGCCTGTATGACATAATATGTAGAGTAGAACGTAGTCTAGTTAATTCATACATTAATATATAAGTACAAATATATGAAAATAGTAAGTTACTACGACACATATGGTGTTGTCGGGTCTACTGCCCCGCACGTTATTAGTTCATCTATTCAAAGTGCGTAGGTACTGTTTAAAAATAAATTCAATCGACTAGATTCGCCTTCAACTGCATTAATGCATTGAGTAATAATAAATAATATTTTTATTCGCTATTGTAATTTTTTACATTTGTTTTATGGATGTGTTTAAGTTACCTTTATTGTTTTTTGTCGCCTCGCGTCAATAATGAAAATTGTAAATATAAAACAGGGATTTTTTGGTCATTTTTCAAAAGTGCGATCTTCCTTGTACCTACAGCACTTTAAGTTATCAGTACCTACCAGATGTATTTATAGCATCATATATTTATTTAAATTTATAAATCTACGATACATTAAGTATTATAATTAATATGTAAATGGAGGCTGTTACAAAATTAAAATATTACTGAATATACTTTCTGTCGACGTCTCTACAAAATGGAAATTTTAGTTTCGTTTTTAATTACTCATATCTTAGTTGTTTATGTTCGTGTACTTGTCTTTGTGTCTTAATTATACTAAAAACGTACAACACATAGAACTCTAGCTTTAAGATGTGACCGGGTCTCATTAAAAATATGGGTTGGTTTTTTGTATTGATATAGGCAATATACGTAAACCTGGCCTCCTGTAATTGCAAGCCACGCTCGTGCCTAAGACGTAAAAAATGTTGCTACAATACAATTATGCTTGCATTAAGAACTACAGCTTTCTAAAATATAGTTATTTTTATACATGAAGCTTTACCCTCATTGTTGTAACACGTGACAAAAAATTATCTGGGACAAGAGACATACCTCCAGCTTGTTCAATTTTCATGTCGGCATCATCTGGTTTGTTATCGTAGTACTCGGAGGTGTCGTCCTCGTAATACAGCATCATTTGATCTGGCGACGCGGCCTCCGAGCCGCCGCCCTCGCCGCTCGCCCACTGGGGCATCGTGAGATCTGAAATATTATATGAAACGTATAAGTCTCGTTAGTTAACGGGTATGGGCATATATGACAGGAAATAAGAGTGTTATTAACTACTACCGATAGTACTAATATATATGTATAATTATATACACACAAGTGTGAGTGTATATATACATACGTACGTAACATCACGCCTATAATCCCCGAAGGGGTAGGCAGAGGGGTGCAGTATACCCCCTCGTTTCACCAGTTAAGTTTAAGTCCCATGGAATAGGCCTATGGCCATACACCGGGCACAATTCCAGACTCCGAGTCACTACTTTACTAGAAATTATAAATGTATATATAGAATTACTTATATACTATTAATACATGTACAACTATGTAGTATTACTATATTTACTACTATTATATGTACCTACTAATAAAACCTACAACACCACTACCTATATTGGATAGAGTTATTGATTGAACGGCCCACAATGTTTTTCCCTACTCGCGCATACTGTTTTATATTTTGCTATTGTTATTGTATTGCAGTTTTATATTTCGCATAGGAAAAGGATAGCGTTTTGATTTCCGTGGGAAAAACATGAGGACCACATTTGTGCAACAATATTGAGGTATACAATTATTGTAAATAATTGGGACAGGTCCATTGTACCTATATAATATCCAGCTAAATTTGTTATACTCACACCACCCATTCCATGGAACTTAAGCGCAACTGGTGAAACGTGGGAGTGTATTACACTCTTCTGCCTACCTCTTCGGGGATTACAGGCGTGATGTTACGTTTTTCAAATTTGTTGTATCTCAATGAATATGCTTAAATGATTTTTATTTTTTCACTACATTGAGTTGACGCAAATCTCAAAATCTGAATGTGAAATGTAGGTAAGTCAAATTTCTGTTCAATTACGTTATAATTACTTTCTATCTATACAATTAAGTAATACTGAAATATTACGTTAAATAATTAGATAATATAAATGCCTACAATATTAAAAAAGTTATTCAAGTCATCCGAACGTGTTACGTCTTAAGAGAAATCTTAAATAAATATGTTATGGTATTGGACCAAATGTTTATGGTTCCAAAGTATAGATTAAAAATTACATTATAATGTATTTGATAACCATGAGTTTTAATTAAAGGCATTGTTTTAAAAATGTTACGTGTTAATACGTGTTTTATGAGCAGCGGGTTTGATAAGATTATACTATTGTCATTATTTATAGGGTAGTCATTAATAGATTAATATATTACATCAGCTGTATTATATACTTATTTGTCGGTTTAGCGTTAAGCCTTCTTCCTACGGCTCGTCAACGTATACATACATATACCACATAGAAATAACGTCTATAAATTATAATTAAATAATTTATCCACCATTTAAAATATCTACGAAGAAATTCAAGTCGCTATTCGCCTTCGTCTAATTCTCCGATCACTTCTCCACCACGCAACCGATTTTAATATGGATCTCGGTTAAACGAGAAAAACTGGTATACCTACTTATTTATTGCGTAGAGTGTAAATATTTTAGATCAAAATTAAAAACTATAACGGTATTTTTAAAAACATTTTCGTATACTTGTGTTGTTAAGCCACCTATAATATTTTTAGGAAAGATATTCCAAAACACAGTAATTTACTCGTGTCACGTCAAATTAAGATTAAACAAAACTGTCTCACTTAAGACAGGCTCATACATAATAATACATATACATGAGTAGAAAATGATGAACTGTGTTAGGTGGTATGTAATATCAGTATAAGGGTGCGAGATGAGATGTGACAAGGGCGGAGGCGGCTGGCGCCTCAGGTCGCTAGGCGACCGCGCGACTATACGGCGCCGCGCCACGAGTGACATCAACAAGTCGCTGCGATACTAACGGTATAATTGATCTTAATTGTATACCCGCTCAACGGACCGCCTCCGTCTGTCTACCGCCTCGTTCAGAACAAAAAGAAAGTCTATAGAAACATATATTATTGCATTTACACGTGTACGAAATTGGATTTACACTTTCTAGTTGTATTTGTACATTGTGTTTAAACTTCTTGCTCTCTGCCTACATATGTAGAC
>DWEE01001682.1:0-12795 GCA_018245755.1 Parelbella macleannani
GTTTTCTTTTTAAAACCAAAAATAAGGTGAACATCAGACAAGCGTCTACCAACAACCAGTCAACGAGACCATTATTACATATGAATCACCAATTGCTCATGTAGACCACCGGATCCATTTACTATCTATGCCAACGAATATTACATCCAATTTGATAATAAAAGTCCTACTCGTATCTGAGTAAAGTTTTACATACAAATATCTAATCAGTCACCCTGACTCAAAACTTCACAATGACACATAAGGAACACCTAAATATCTGCATTAATTGTAACCTAAAAACATGGCCCTTTCACTTTAGATAAGCATAGAATACTCGAATAATTGAACTTAATTTCATTTATGAAAACCATTTACCTGATGCACACGACGCCTGTAAAGTAAAAGATAGGCCTGTCAACGAAAACGAAATGTCACTTCATTATCTTCAGAAAGGCGACCTCACCAGATGCATACAATCCACGACAGGTTTCGCGATTTATCTCGTGACATTCGTAACCCTTTGGTTCGCAGCAACACGCACCAGTTTTGTAAGTTTTGAATAAGAGTCTCTCCATACACATCGACGCGAAATCGTTGTGAACCGGTAATAATAAGCTTTATAACTATCCGACGCGACGACTTCGCGACAATGCAAAGCGACGACGGAAAAAAGGAAAACGGGAATTTGGGAACATATCAGTCCATTGCTGGACATAGGTCTCCTCAGAGGGATTTATGCTCATAATCCCCATTTCCCAAGATTTGACAACGTAATACTCGCCCGACGCACGCACGCGCTACGATAATTATTACTAAATATTAATGAGCAAACATCTCACTCTTAGACCAGACAGTACATCGACGCTAGATGCAAGCGAAATATTAACAATAACAGAAGTTCAAGAGTTCCGTGCAAATGAATGCTCATCAATATTGCCAATTGATAATAAAACCAATTTACGGATCATGACAATTGAATAATACCGATACTGCGTTGATAAATGTGCTGAGACCCGAGTTGTACTTACATAAAAATATATAAAATTTCGCTCATTATCATAGTTACCATTACTAAAACAATTCATCATAGGCCACAATCTATATAACAGCTAGCCCCTTTTTCTGCCGTATTTAATAATCGCTCATTTATTTGTCACATTTTTAGCATTTGGAGAAATATTTTAAATCTCGAGTTTAAAAACGGTTAAAAAAGAACAAAACTTCTGAAAAATTTGAA
This sequence comes from Parelbella macleannani, assembly GCA_018245755.1. Classification (NCBI taxonomy): domain Eukaryota; kingdom Metazoa; phylum Arthropoda; class Insecta; order Lepidoptera; family Hesperiidae; genus Parelbella; species Parelbella macleannani. Next base: position 1,220 of record DWEE01001682.1, read on the forward strand.
TATAAGTATTTATAAAATATAGGTACCTATGTCAGTGCCCAACTTTAAGAAAAATATATACATAACTATCATTATTTGCTGACGGTATATTTTAGATGTATGTATATAATTTAATATTACTTATAATAATAATAACAATGTGTACTACAAATATTTTCGTGTGGTCTTTGTTAAGGTGTAATTTAATTTCGCTAATATCTGAACTCCAGTCGCGGTTAATGACGCTCTTGATTTAATTTATTGCTAACCGTTCCTAACCCTTGACCATAAATGTTAAGATATATCTAATAACAGTTAATGGATCGGAAATGTAATTTAAGTTGTTTTAAAAATGTTATTTATAAATTTAAATTTTTGTCCATGTAATATGCAATGTGGAGAAAATTAATCTAAATCTGAATATAGTCATTAAGATTATAGTTTTACAGCTTCCTTACATTATAATGCTTTTAAAATTCTTGTATTACGTATTTTATAACATTGATATTACATAATTATAACAAAAATAAGAATATCCAATAATAAAAAAATTCATTGACTCCTAAAGCAATAAATCTTTAACATCCACAACGCATGTAAACAGCATTTCATCATCATCATCAGCTATTTATGTCCACTACTGGACATAGGCCTACCCTAATGGGTGCCACTCCTTCCGGTCCTAATCAGTAAATTAGAACAGCATTTAGGAAAGGTTTAAATTACACGACACCAACCAGACGTCCGTCTTCAAAACAATAAATTCGCAATGGAAGCCGCAACGGTTTCACAATTTCTTCGGGAATGGAGGCCAAAGAGCGTAAGACGCGAGTTACGTGTGGTGCACTCGGTCACGATTGTGTCTTATTTAACTGGGGCCGAGACACGAGCGCGCAACACGTGCAATACCTAATTATAGCCCCGTGGATCATCACTTCATTCGCACCCTGATAACAACTTACATAAATTAATGAGTATTTTGGCAATAACTTCCATATACCTACCTATGCGGAGCCAGAGATAATAATGACGATTATAATCAATGGTGCACATACAACAAAATATACTAATATGTATAATGGTATAACGAAGGACTGAAGACCGATGGGCAAGGAAGATTATTGAATGGCGAACGTATCTCGGTAAAAAGGCCACCTTAAGAAAACAAGTACCTGGATTCAAAACGTGCAGGACCCACTGGAATGGGGCCATTGGGTGAAATAATTCATTTAACACTGGACTTCTAAAGGCTGATGTAAAAATAACATATTATTATTAATGACATTAATGTTTGTTTTTTTCATCCAACACCACAATGTTTTTTAAATTGTATTATAAGTTTTTTTTTGGTAGGGTAACCATACAATTTAGTAAACATAGCAAAAGAAATCCTGAGGTGGAACAAAAATCGGACATTGGACAATAAGTTTAGAAAATGAGGCACGTCCGAAATAACCCGTTGGTAATGTGCTAATATTGTTGCTCATCAAAATCTTTCTCAACTACAAACCAAGCCGTTTTCGTAGAATTTTAGCACGCCGCCGTTATGATAACAATATCAATAGTTATAATAACTGAACCGTAGAATTATCATTACATATTCATTACTGTTAATTAAAAGAAACAAGAAGTAAAACGCCTTGTTATTTCTAAATGAGCGCATTGTACCACTTTACGTCAAGCAAAAGACGCATAAATAGTGCGATTTTAAAATTTATAGTGTTGTAACAAGTTATACATACATATGAAATGTTTTCATTGTTGGCAGTGATTACTCGTACATATTCATTAAAAAATATATAATTTTATTATTATAATTTCAATGAAGCGTCCTGTGCACGAGTATAAAATATAAAACATTATATCAGCTATAGATTGATATTGTGTTAAGATTACACGATTAATTATTTTAGATATTTTGATTTGATCGACTAGTCCACATAGTCTCATTCACCGCAGAGTAACTGAGAGAAAAAACTCTCGGCCGCTAATGAGTTTAATATTTAGTACTACCCGCAAAGACAGTAATAGTATCATTTAATATACAAATGTTAAAAGCTGAAGTTTTTAAGTGAATATTATTATTTTCTTAATTGCCTTTGTAAATGTATATCTACTTATTACACATGTACGAATAAATTAGTGTTTATGAAAATAAAAAAAACTTTGTTATAGGTACCCGTATATCTTTGAAATTGGTTAAATCAGAGCATTGATAATAATGTGTATTAAACACTTAGTCAAGCCTCCAGTAGTTCTAGCACGTATCGAGAACACTTAGTTCTTATCTAATACACAATTAATAATACTTTCTGTCGTATCCCTCGAAAGGTTACAAGTTCTGTTAGTTAATATTGAGAAATACGTAAGTAGGTATGAAACCTGAGTAAAATTATACACGTTTTGTAACCCGAGTTATCAAGGAAATAGTTTGTGCCCACGTTAAATTGCGCGCCGTCGTCGAAACCGCAGCTCATCCCGGACCTATCACGAAAGTATGAGTAACAGCTGTTGCGAAACCGTAAAATACGTTTAAATAGCTACACAAATATGTGTCTTCGAATTATATTCAAAGGCTTACTTCATCTTATGTTACATATATTTCATGAAATTCATATTCAGAGAAATGCAATTTCTGTTTTCAGGCTTTATATAACCGCGCTAAGATGAAGCGGAGAAGATCGACATCAGGTCTTTGACCTGACCGGGCTTTATAACGAAAACAATAAATAACCCTTACCTTCAAGACCTCATCGTGGTGTAATAGAGATTAAATCATCTCGATGATGATAATCTAAAAGGATAATTAGTAACACGCACAGAGCGTCCATTGTTCATGACATAATTATGTAATGTCTGAATTTTGTAACTGCGATCTTTCGCCGACACTACTTTGTCTCCTAACACGTCAATGCACAACGACATGTTGACGCAAGACACGTCGAAGTACAATACGAATTTGGCAGTTACGTAAAACTAGAGTAAGACTGTCCGATTCCATTTGTTCGGTAATATTTGATATGTCCCAATGTGAGTCTTGAGATTACAATGTCCAATTTGTTGTACAATGAACAATGTAAAGGGTACATAATAAGTGGCTCGTAAAATGTTCCGTTTCGATAAGCCAAAGCACGTGCCTACACAATTCTGAGAGGACATTTAACATAATGGTCACGGTGTCGATATCGAACTTATCAAAATTATCAATTATCGATTGAATTTGTCAATATATCTGTCCATTACCTTTGCAATCTAGCATTATTAATATAAAACTAAAGCATTATTTTTATTATTCCAAAACCTGTCTTTTGTTATTGCCTAAATTAAATATGGTGTTCGCAATTCGCTGCAACCTTATTTTGTGAGTTGGAGAGATATACATATAAAGTACATTATGATAGCGTGGTATTTTATGAGGTAGTTTACGTCCACGTTCGTAACATATATCTATATATCACTGTATGATTGAGAAAACCATTAGTTTAATAATGTATTTCGCGAGATTGTGAACAGTCAAAAAGTTATGAATTATGCAAACCACTTACAAATAAATGAATTATTTTTCGCTAGTTTATAATCTGTTCATGGCAATCCAGGGAATTGTGAACAAACTTGCGCTCACCGACAGAGTTCACAATCACTCAATTTTTGTCAACAGTAAAACTGTGTACCGTCCCTGATTTGTCGGTAGTGCCGCTGGGCTAGTGTTGTGTCCATTGTATTAGTTTAGGTTGTTAGGTTATTAGGTCCATGAAAATAATTTGTAACTATAACTTATTATTGTCAACACGTTTTATCCTTCATAAACTTTCATACACTTTAACATTATAAATTTTACAGCACAGGAGAGTATTTTCCAAAAAATAAATGGAATAACAAACACACGCACGCTGGAGTTATACATAAATATGAGTTAAAACTGCATCAAATTACGACCAAACCTTCTAGCACACTTAATTCATTTAAGCCCCTATTAATACATTACATTCAAGACATTGTTTTCTATACTTTGAGCAATTTCGCGTGTCGTCTTCTTATTAGCATATAATGGCTAGCGACGCGTTCGGTATGCAACGAAAGAATTAGAACATGTTGTTACATTTAACCAGTTAAGTAATACTAGTGCCGTCCGTATATTCAACCGATACTGAACTGTGGTCAGACACTGAACAAGTGAACGATTGACGACCATGTCTTGAGACATATTTTTGACATATTATTCACTATTTAACTGATCACTCAATACTGCTCCGTGGCTTGAATGGTTAGTGAAAATGACGGTTGTGCCGGTAGGTGGGTTCATTTCCATAACAGGACAAATTTTTGAATATAAATTTTACTGAGCACAAGTACTTTTTTAAAAATAAGTGTCTTTAAAACCACGTGCTCTCGTTGTTATATCATCACACCGGCGGTCCCTTACCGGACAGGCAGATTGCACCTAGCGCTCAATTGTTAATCATTTACTCTCTTATCGTTCCACTATTGAACAACGGTCTCTTCTTAAAATGAAAATGATTAAGGTCATAATCTCCCACTCTGATCAAGTGCGGATTGGCAGACAATTTTTGATACAAGTATACTCGCTAATCTTAGGTAGGTACGTAAGGTTCTTATCGAATTTAGAACAGTGTCTTGATTGTCATGACCAACCGTGTCGATGGTGACCGTTCGTAGCGACACTGTTGGATAACGGCTTACATAATCGATCGCTATGGAGTTAATTAAATCTTTGTGGAAATTGGATTAATTACGAGTTCTATAATTAACGAAGTTACGATAATGTAAACATTAAAGTTGCCAACACAACAATCATGTGTTAAAACAATTTGACATTTAAATATTTAAGACAATCTAGTTAATAGAAATAACATAGTTTAGCCAACAGAAGTCAAATTTTAGATAGTATAAGGTCCATTTTGGGTGTCATTGAAGTCGCTTATATTGGCAGTACTGAATGAAGGGACTTTTCGATCAGTATTTTTCACCAAAGTAGGTATGTGGAAATGGTGTTTCCGTTACTAGTTGCGATAAAGGTACAAGTAAATCTGTGTAGTTATACATAAACACATGCGCGTTCCCCTAACACACACAAACAAAACTAATAAAGGAAATGTCATCACGCAACACAAAGGAATTGTCAATTGGTTATAACTCATCGTACATAAAAGGAAAAACGCATTCATTGGAAGCTATCAAGTGCATCAAACTGTAGTTCATTAGAAGATAATCGAATAAACTAATTGTATCCTGCATTCATCTTTAATTAGTTTCTGAACAGTTTGGTATAAACAGATAGCAGACTTCACTACAACACATCCTTCGCTACGTGTAAATTTTACATACATGGATAAATAAATAGAAATCTCTTTATTGTATGTTACACGTGAAAGGTTGCGTATAAAACACACACACACACACGCATATACACACACACACACGCATACACACACACAGTAAACATGTACAACATATAGCCTTATAAATTAAAAGTGATTTCTTCCATTAAAAGATTTTACATTAGTTTCACAGTATTAAGTTGTTATAATACAGTTCAATTATTTTAATTGCAATTATTTTAATTATATTCGGCTCTTTGCTTTATATACGTCACTCAGTAAGCAATTAGTTTAAGTTTTATTACAGAAGGAAGAAATGTCAGAAACGCAGCAGACGATAAATTGTGTTATTTAGCAACTAAATATGAACATTATCGTTTAGCCTAGTTTCAATAAGGTCGTAACCTTGTCTAAAAGGTATGTTTAAGATGTTCAAATTCTCGCCCTGGGCATGAATCGATTAATATAGAAGATTTTCAATACCCACACAAGCTATGAATTAATCTTTTAATCGAATAATTTCAAGGTGAAAACGATACGGAAGAATTCCACGCACCTTGATATTCATATTATAAGAATTTTACTATTTACAATATTATAATTCCACTATAATTATAATTCACGGTTAGCTGGTTTAATAATTGGCTTTTTGAACTCTTTATACGTACATATTACTTTTGTTTTACTGATAACAATCAGACAATGCAACAATCAGCACGCGTAGTGGTAAAATTCGAGCAATTCGTGTCATCGCGAAGCGCAAGGATTATGTCACAGAATTAGTAAGAGTTCGTGCGGACAACAAAAAGTAAAACTATCATTTCAGTCCATAGACCTACATATCTAACAGAACTGAAACTCTACCCTAGATTAGTCACGTATGCATTTGTACTTTTGACGACTGAGTCAAGCAATTTCGTATCTTAGTGTACCAGCTTGGGATATTTAACAAATGAACAAAATACAATCTAGAAATGTCGCTGCTATCAAAATCTAGTCGTTACTGTTCATCGAAGAATCAATAAATCAATAAATTATGTACGATGATTTGAATAACCCTTAATACTTTACCACGGACAAACTAGACCGACGACGAATGTAAAATATTATGACAGTGAATATATATTTATTTATCTATATATTAATTAATATAGTATAAATTGTATTTTATATTCATAAGTATTCGTAAAATAACTTTTGATTCGCTCGTACTTTGCGCTCAAATTTGTTTCATGCTCATAGATGCAGTAAAAACAAAGGTGTTACGACTGTTTTTATAATTCAGATCACAGATCAAAAATCGTGACACAAAAGTACATTCATGTCACTTCACTTGCATAACCGTTTCCGAGACAATTATTCCATCATACGTTGCACAAATCAAGTATCACAAAATCAAATGTGCATGTAACCAAATTAAATCATTTCATAATCGTAAGTGCATTCAAAAATATGAATCGACATGTTCAGAAAATATAATGATTTCCGACTTATTATACTTTGCATAATATTTCATCGTTCGGATAAACATGTCGACAAGTAGAAATCAGATGTATTAAATAGGTAAATTTAAAAATATTAAGAAACTATAACGTTAAAAAAATGTTCTCTAAGGCGTATGAAGTGCCAGTGTGTCTGTTGTGCTAGCCACTTGACCAGCGTGGTAGACTATGGTCTAACATTCTCATTTTGGAGACTTGTAACATATTCTTGCATTAGCAGTTAAATCAAATTGCTTTGTTTTAATGTTTAAATTTGAACCTCCATAAATCAGCATAATTATGTCAATATTTTATTTGTAAAAAGATAATTGGAGTTGTCCTTTATTTACGCAAAATTATATTTATATCCTTTTACCCTATATATTTTTCTAAAAATGTATTGAAAATCACGGTTTTATAACATTAAGTAGTACATTTTTCTCCTAAAACGCACTTCTACATCAAAACATTACCTACTAATTTGTATCAATCTAAACGCAATATAACTTCAGTTACACGATACAGCTCGACCGTGTCCCACGTCCATACAATTATTTCAAATAAACCTTAATAATTTCGTAATAACGTAATCACATACTTGACTGTGTGAAGTATGAGGCGAACGAAACGAAACATCTGTATTGGTAAGCGATTTCAAAACACCAGAGACATTTGTTGGTAGCGCTGTCATGGGAAGAGCTCGCTGTGTCGAAACCGAATCGAGTATAAACGCGGTTTGTGTTAGAATTCGAAGTAGCAATTATCTAGTAACGAAAGACTTGAGACGGTAGCAATTTATATTTATTGTGTTTTGATGACCATTGGTATTTAACTTATTTAAAAAGACTTATACGGTTCTTTGCGCACAAAGAACTGGCTGATGGGCGCGATTTCCAGGACTTTTCTCTTAACTTAATATAACCCTGTTATGAAATTTGTTTTAATATACAATCAGATATCTCCGGTACTTACAAAAACCATACGAAATTAAATTTTCCAATAGCTTGGGATAATTTACACACGAATGTTTGTAAATACGTAGCTGGTAAACCATATATATATGTAAAAAAATATATCAAATACTGTTTATATAAATAATTTTACATAACACCCAGTCTTTCATAGAATAAATAGTCGTGTTCATCCCAAAAAAAAATTGTCTGATTGGGAATAATTCAACGGTCAAATCTACTTATAAATCATTTCTTACATATTTACAATTATGACATTGTAACTGTACTGCATTAAAAAAGTAAACCTAAATCAGAAGCTACGTAATTCTTCCGTAGGTTAAAAAAATCCAGACTCCGAGTTATTACTAGGAATTTGAAATTTAAAAAATTAACAATGTCTGATCCGATGATCGCATCCAGGACCTCATGACGACCAGTCGCACTTGCAACCACTCGACCAACAAAGTAGTCTATCTTTGAAAGTTTTCGTTGAAAATATCAACAATCACTTAATTTTTTATATTAGATCCATGAATTGGTCCTTTATGCTTACATAACATATATTATACAAAAATAGTCTACATATAATCTTTCTAACTCCATATGGACTTCATTTCGCACCATGCTCTGGCGGTTTGACGTGTCAGCAAAACACTTAGAAAGTATGGGTATTGGGCAAACGCTTGATGCTATTCAGTGCAAAATCAGAAATTCCTTAGAGACAGCATATATACAATATCTTAATCAAAAGATGACGATAAATAACTTAATCAAATAAATATGCTAAATTTGGTCTGATCTTACGAGTCACCTTGGACGTGTCTGCTGGATTCCTACGTGGAGCAACCAGTGACCTTATTCTCACTTGGCTTTTTATAATTGGTTTCTATCTGTTATATATGTACAAATAGATTGAAGAACGTATAAAAAATCTATTAATCAATTTTTTTTAAATTACAGCAGAGTGCAATGACCGACCTCCAACATTGTACAATGACATTGTGTCCCATACTTTTTGCCCGAATCATAATAATAGCCGGAAATAATCACTTTTATCTCTACCTTATCGCATCAATCTCTACCGTTAAACAGACATGTTTCCTATAACTGGCAAGCGTTTACCAGATGTGGCCTCCCGATTACGCAGGATTTCTGGTTTTTATGGTGATTAGAGTAACCTCGACATTAATGGTCTCTTTACCTACGATTCAAACAGCGCCACAGGCGAATTTTTATACAAATTAGATACACCTTACGTATCTTTAATTACAATTTTTAAACAATGTTGCACTATTCATGTTACTATATAAAAGTAATTTATATTAATGTAGAGTCAAGCGGTCGTGTGATAGGTACACCTCTCGTATTCAATCGATCTAGCCAGTTGTAACCGGTTATATGAATACATAAACATAAATTGAAAAGGTATTCACAACAAGATTTCAGGACCACATCATGTACAGGAAGACTTCGTTAATGACTACTCAAAAATGTGGTCGCTATGCTATGTAATTTCGAAAATGTTGTAACAAAATGAATGAGTAAGATACATGATAGTGAAGTGATAGTGTCATGATGAGAAAGATACACCAATCTTTAAAAGGCCACTGTTAGACATAGATATTCGCTAACAGACGTCATTCTACCTAGTTCTGTTTCCAAGTCAGTACAAGAAATTTCTACTACAATATCTAGTTAGAAAAATTTCAATAGCATCCGACCCGGGATATGAATTCAGGGTACCTCCCGATCAGCAGTCGCGCTTGCAACCACTCGACCAATACCTACCTATACCTTTGTAGCGGCGCGCTACCTACAGAAATATGAGCGCGCGCCTCACATGGAGAAATGCTGAACACGCATAGCACCACGAGCACCGAGTATAGTAAACAATAGACTACGTCACATGCGTCACACTGAGATTGGCCAATCAGAGGACGCATCCTGAATCACGCTATCGAAGTTCCATAGAATCTCAGTATATATACAAATTCCGAAGTTAAACATCAAGACCGCGGTCCCCAGGCAGCGACATCGCCTGGCGGGAGATCTCCCCTTTTCCTCCACAAATACATTGTCTAAATAACAATAAGTTATATAATGTATTACATCAAAAAATAAACGTTTTAATCTTGTACTATAGGGAACAGACAAGTGTCTACATACACAGACTGCATTAGAACTGCATGTTACGATGCAAAATGGCATCAAACTTCCAAGTAGATCTTTGGAACTCCACACCCACCACATTCAGTTCTAACGCGGTTCGCGTCTGTAGGCACTGACACCAATAGATAACTGTTTGCTTAGCAGAGGTTATAAGTCATTCAAACATTTGTGTATTAAGCACTCCATTATTCTAACAATACTATTATATTGTAATTGTATAAAGATTAATATTAAGTTGAGAGAACCAGAGAATTAAATTTTTTTAGGATTGATATAATATGTAGGATACCACAAAATCATTGACATTAATTTAGCTCTCTTACATGGTCTAAGCCAAAAACAATTATCATCATCATCGTCAGCCTCTTGATGTCCACTGCTGGCCATAGTCCTCCCCTAATCGGCTCCACTCCATCCGATCCTGGAAATTCCGAATCCACCAACTTCCCGCTGTCTTCTTCAGATCGTCAGACCACCTGGTAGGAGTTCGACATACGCTCCTTTTATCAAGACGTGGTCGCCACTCGATGACCTTTCTTCCCCATCGGTTGTCGGTCACTCGAGCGATGTGGCCTGCCCCCATTGCCACTTCAACTTACTAATTTTGAGAGCTCTGTCGATGACTTCGGTTCGTCTACGGATTTCACCGTTTAGGATTTTGTCATGTAGAGAAACTCCGAGCATAGCTCTCTCCATAGCTTGTTGAGCGACTCTGAGCTTGTGGATAAGGCCCACAGTAAACGACCACGTCCCGGCACCCTATGTCACTGGTAACACGCATTGGTCGAATATCTTCGACTTGAAGCAATATGGAGCATAAACAACGTACCTAAAACCAAATAATAAATAGTGTCCGGCGCGTATTCGCTCCCGTTGGGCTTGCGCACCTCCTTCACGAACAGGCACAGCGAGTAGTTGAGCTCGTCCGCCGTCAGCTGCAGGATCTCCGACTTGAACGGCTTGCGGCGGATCGAGCTCTTCTCTATCTCCGCGTTCTTCGTCATCACCCACTGCTTCCACGCGTTCACGCCGAATGTGTACTGTTAAGCGATATAATATGTATTTTCAAAATCAATTCCATGATGTTATAACTAATGGAATGTAAACTGCTAGTATATACATTATTTGCATTTGTGCTGTAGGGAGAAATGACGATTGTACGATTCATCGATGCTAGGTCACCTAAGACGCATATTATTGTGTTCACAGGATACATTATTTAGCACTTGTCGTATGCGCTAACATATCGAGACAATCTAAAGAGAAAGAACAATATTGATAAAATACGTGTACTTCATTCAATTTCTTAATGACTGTGTGTTAGGTATTATTCGTTCGTTCTTATTTTTTTATTACATTTTAATCAACACGCAACACATGAGGCTTTATTATTATCGAACAACCGAGTTCATCTCACATGTATCCGGGATGCACGAAAGAGAAGAGAAGAGTTCTGCATTTAGCAGCGGAACCATAAAAGGGTAAGAGTGGTGTAGAGGTAAGGCAGCGAAGTAAGGGTGGTAGGAGGCGAGTACCTTGAGGCACATGTTGGCGTCGGGCTTCTCGGCGGGCTCGCGCGGCGGGTCGGGCGGCGGCGGCGCGGGCTGGTCGCGGCGGCGCTTGGCGGCGCGCGCGGGGCGCGGCGAGGGCGCCAC
>DWEE01001683.1:0-12795 GCA_018245755.1 Parelbella macleannani
GTTATAGCAGTGTCTTCGTCAACATTCAAAATTTTTTCAACAACTCGTCGATTGTTAGCCGGAAGTATTCATTCAACGAGGTCGTAGAATGGCTGTCTAAAGGCCAATCATTTAAGATTCTTTGTGCTCATTGTTAATGCTATGAAGAAGTTCAAAGCGAAATGGTTGAACAAATATAATAACAGACTAATTGTTAGAAAAGGTTTTGCTCGAACACCCGTGGGTATAAGAGTTGACCAGTTGTAAAAGTATCAAGTATTACTATTAATGAATATTTCCTACTGTGCTTTGTCATATAGCTGTACGTTGCCTGCATACCTCATGTTGTAGTCAAATATGACTGACCAATCTGAGATCTGCTACAGACGTCCATTGACTGCACTGTCTGGTCATTATACAGTTAAACAATTCTAGAGCTTGAACAAACTATGGATATACTTAAAAAAGTATTAACTTAAGCTCATTTCCGGCCACGTAGTTTGCAAAAGTTTACATATTATATCTTCATACGATCTAAATGAAGAATCGAGAAAAGCCGACATCGACCGTCATCGAATCGATTAATGTGCGAATAAAAATGATGAGAGAATCAAGTCGCAGTGCTGAGGTGCGTTGATTTGTAAATAAAAACAAACAAATGGAAGGAGAGATCTGCGCCGGCGCATATTGAGGCGTCACGCGTCGCCGCGCAGCTGCTGGCGGGCTTACACTCTCGTTCCCCTTCCCCCCACCTTAGGTGCAGATACTCTTGAAGACTTATTAAACGTCTTAGACGTTGTAAAGTCTTATACATAAGGTATGTTTAAGTTCCATAAAAGATGGGTTAAACATGTAGTGCTTATATATAGAATACTAGTGTTTTCGTTACTCTCCTCTTGCTTTCCCCGGCATCAAAATGTGCAAGAAGTAACAAAATCTATAAAAGTTACAAAATTTCAATATAAGAGGAATGAACAACAAATTTAACATACCTAACACTCAATAAATACGCGACGAATAAATTTGCATTAAAACGTAATCGTAATTGTTTTTATCGAGATCGTATTACCTATTAAACAATTAATTATTTTTTCTCACGATCATGTATTTAAAACTGGGGTTTAGCATAGATTGTCGTAAAACAAAAAGTGTTATCATGTTAAAACGTTTACATAGATAAATATTTTGTCATGAATTATTTATTATTATGCTGTTCAATTGCACACTAACAATTTTGACGCCATATTGAACAACTGTATTGTAATTTGGAAATACGTACCAAAACGGGGGTAGGTCAGATGAATATCCTGGATTTAGTGATCGGACAATATTAGTACAAAGATAGTGCCACTGAATAGAATATTGTTCAGTATACATAGAAAGTGTAAATATAAATAGAAGTTTAAATATGTGTTACATTCGATATGACTAGACATGTTCGGATATTCCTGCGTCAGTGTGGAGATGGCAGATGCATCTTTTGAAAGTGAAACGCTCACCGCAGTCTTCCTTGTCACCTGGTTTGCGGGTGACGGGCCTTGCAGTGATATTTTCTATTTACTCCTATGTAATTTGTAAAATTAATTTCGTGTACTATTATTTCAATTACAACTTTTGTTTTAGCTTTATAAATATTTATAGTACTTTTAACAATTTTTTCACTGAAAATATTTTAATTAAAGACATTGCGTATATTTACATAAATATCTCCTGATAACAGGATATCTGTTACTAGCGGTTGGTGTCAGGATGAATTGTATTAAATATTGACTGACTACAAGTTGCGAGGGCGAGTTGTTTAAATTTGTTACAAAAGAAGCGGTTACCAAACAACACGATGACAACCAGTGATCGATCGAAAATTTTAAATCCTTTCACACCATAAACCCTTATATCGTTCCTCTGTTCGACACGAGCGTCCTCTCAGAATGAGAAAGATTAAGGCCACAAAATCGGTATATCGTACAAAGTAATGTTTTGCTAAATCTGTTATTTTTGCGGCAACACTGATACTTAAACATTTGTTGCTATCGGCCATCCAACAGTAAATACGTACAACGTAGCCGTAGCTTCCCTGCCTGACCGGGTGGCTGCGTGTCAGCTACGAACACATCAAACGCGCACCTAGACTGCTCACGTGCGCTACTCCGCCTACGCAAATTAGATGCACCATGGGTATTCAGGTGGCATGCATTACCCGCGAACATTCATGACTCATTGTTACTCCTGCACTCATCGCAAAGGTCGCGTATGACTCATACACGCTTAGACAGATTTAATGTTTGACATGCGAATATAAATGTTTCGTAACATTACGCCCGTGTTTTCCCGGAACGAGAGGAGGGTAGTACTCCCCCTTTTCACATGATCTTATTCGTCCCATGGAATGGAGGGTGAGCCAGTTGTCAATAAAATTTAACAAATATTAAGATAGAAAATATTTGACACTCGGTGCTCTCTGCATACGCCGCAAGGGACCTGGTGTGATAGTATAATAATAATTAATTTGTATAATACATCCCTGACATTATGACGTTCATTAAGTGTATTTATATACCTTATAATGAATAAAAACTTTTGAATTTCAATTTTGAATCTGAAACATTCGAGTGCTGTAATGAGCGTACTGTTTTTCTCAGTTTTCTTTAAGACAACGTTAGTTTAAAGCGTAGTTCACTGAGTCATCATAACATGAACAAATTTCAGGTTAATTTTTTTCGGCAATGAATTACAAATGTCGACCTACATGCCGGTGATGATTCACTCGAAAACCCAGAATCCCGACAAGTGGTTTCATAACAGTTATTGGGTCACGTTGCCATTACCCGCTGAGTCACTAATAAGTATCCAGACTGTTGTGGCTACAGCGGTTTCAATCTTCGATTTCAATCAAATATGAAACTGTGAATACTTATAGTTTTCACTAATTAATCCATATATTGTTCTGATTTGAGTACATTTACCTACATGTTACGCCTGTGTGTGCTTTGAATGCTGTTTCAGAACTACTATTAGCGAACGGCACGGATTCTAACTACTTTTGAATGTACCCAAAGAAAACTTTTAAGTCTACTAGCTTTTGGTGCGCTATTAAAATATAAGTAAAGAAAAAAATGAACTGTGGGATTCAATAAAAGTATTAAAAACGTAACATCACACTTTTAATCCCCAAAGAGGTAAACAGAGGTGAGCATTTCCACGTTTCACCAGTTACATTTACGTGCCATGGAATAGGTGGTGAGCCTATTGCCATACACCGGGCTAAGATCCAGTCCAAGTTACTACTAGAAATTCTAAATTAGAAAAATCCCATAGTACTCGGCCGAGGCCCTGAACCCAAGACCTCCTGATCGGTAGTCGCGCCAGCAACCATTCGATCAACGAGTCAGTCAAAAGTATTGAGATTGTTGAAATAAAAAAAATTATAACACGTATAAATTAACGTTTCTTGAGTATCTATAAAACATGATTAGGTATGTTATGTACCAGTACGTCTTATATATTTCCGCGCCAATTTGGCTGTAATCAGTGATTACTCATGAAGGAAAACCCCAGATAGGTCCCAAACTAGTCGGCCAGTAGAAAAAATATACGTGAGTAAGGCCGGTGCGTAATTTAATCAACTGTAACAAGACGTGAAACTATGTTTAGTAAAGACTTAATTAATGAAACGACACATATCTATACCTCGGTATGTATAGCAAGATACATGGGTATAATTATGAACAGCACACGTCGCCCATGCACCGCCTGCCCAGGGTACGACAACCACGCGGAATGCACGCACCTGGCCGATTCGAATAATTGATCTAACGGCGCCAGGGTTGCCCTTTAATTACAGATCGGAACTGTTATTCGTTACCATGGATCGCGCTAAAGAAAGTCCTCACTCGTTTTTCGCTTTGTATTCATGTAAATTTACCGGGATTACCGTTTAGAGTTCGGTATATAGGTTGATGTCTACGTATAATCGAGTCTCACAAGCGTAACTCGATAGATGTTGTACAATTATATACATACATATATTGTCACTTTAACGTTGTATTTTTATACGTTTAACGTTGTATTTTGTAACGTTGTATTTTTTCATATTAAGTAACCTAAATGTTTAAAACAACGCAAATAAGCATTAACTGCATTAGAAAGTACCTTAATCCATACCTTCGGTGGCAAGTAAATATAATTTTTATTGACAATGTTATAAGAAATGCAGTTGTTAGTACTCGGAAAATCACCAGAGTGCGTAGCAGTGTGTTGATTACAAACGTATCTCAAACGAAACGCTCAATGTGAGTGAGAATCGAGTGAATACTGAGCACGTGGTAGCGCTCGATTACTTACGATATTGTTGCGTTGGTGGAATGTTATTGTATAGTTGATTAACTTCCATCCCAATACGTGAGGGTGAAAATGTTAACCGTTATCCTATATGTTCAGGTATTTAAGATTAAACTTGAATATTGTATTTTGTAATTATGTTTGTTAATATTTTTTGTATATACTCTGCTATATTGCATATTATATTAGTTTATTGGGTTGTTAACATATAGTATCTTAAAATAAAAATTGCAAAATTTATTATATATAGATCGTTTCTAATTTTAAAAAATACTATTTATATTTAGGGACAACTTACCATAGAGATATCTGATACTAATCTAGGCTGAGCTTGATACTTATTGATTTCAATATTGTAATTATTAAATCTCTTAAATTAGCCAAGGCTCACGACCGACATGATCAAAAATCACCAAAAACAAAAAACAAACGTTCTAAATTTAAAGGCTCCTACCGTACTTTAATAATTGCGAACCAGCGATATTCAATCTTTAATTGACATAAGATTAGTAAATTTATCAGTGACATCTATATGTTTGTTACTTATTTCCTTCCGTCCGCCACATATTCTCAGCAACAACCTGGGTTAACTGTGAGAGAACGCTAATAAGTATTAAGCACTTGCTAACATAAGTTTAGACTAACGATAAATAACTAAATAAAAGCCACCTGTACTGACTCAATATTGTCTAAGTGGTTAATGGTACCAGCGATTGGCTCTACGCTGACATGTGACGAGCATTAGCTCGTAACTCTATCTCGCGGAGCGGAGCCGCTAACGGGCGTCTAATTACGACCTAGTGTGTTGTCACCTCGACGACGATTTATCGCTTACGTGAACCCCTACATCTTTAGAAAGGGACACACAAATGAAACAAACCGTTGGTAGAAAAAAGGCAAACACATCCAGCAGCCAATCAACCTACAATAGAACATTAGAAAGAGACGCGAAACGAACGGAACCCTTGAGTGCGAAAGAGCTGCAATGTTCTCCGTGAAGGTACTAACAATGCGAGTAAAATTTACGAGGGTAATAATGCTAGTTCCCGATCATGTCCAATGCTCGCTACATACCGTTATGTGGGATGATGGTAAATGGATTAGTGGTAGTGAATGCAGTCCGAGCGAATAAGTAGCTTATTGCCCAGCTGTTATTGATGGAATAACAATCAGTCAGTAGAAGTAATCGACGTAGGAAACTGACGCGAATGAAGAAACCCGTAAAAGTACCGTGGATCGTTTAACTAAACGACAATCGTTTACGATCAAATGAAGGCTGCACTTGACGGCCTACTTCACGAATGTGCTAGGAATGTTACCATATCAGAGGAATAGCGAAGGATAGTAAGAAGTTTTACCCTGGTGTGATGTCTATTAAGACCACTCTGCCAAGAGTAAAAAATCTAATTTTCGCAGACCTTGGCGGTAGTCCATAGTCAAGTGTAACCAACCTTCGAGGTACCCATCACCTTAACTGGAACAAATTAGACAGAAAATGTCTGAATTTAAAGAAAACTAACCGCGGTCTATTATTGGAGAAATTTTCACATATCGTTAAATATTTTAATACCGTTAAGTGCTATTTAACTATGCCAGGTATAGGTATGGAAAACTAAATACTGTCGCTAACAAACAGAACTGGAGTAGTGTGGTGTAAAATGCTTTGGTTGCCGTTAACATAGAATTTAGTTAAATTCAATTAAATCAAAATTTAATGTATATCCTGTAATAAAAGTCCAATTAAGAATTGAAGTGTCTAATACTTATATTTAACTATAATGAGGCACATTAAGACAATATTACCTCTCACTAGTATAAACAGTATAGGGCAGTCTTTCTCAAAGTGGACGATAACGCCTCCTTGGGGGACGCTGGACGTCATAGTATTAGTAAGGATGTAAGATCCAACTCTGAAGAAGGATAAGACTCATTTGACACATTAGGTACTTATATTAAAAAAATGGTCTAGACAATAATTATCTCTCCAAGTGGGCAATAGACGAAATAACTTTGAGAAGCTATGGCATAGGGGAATCGTTGGCATAATAAACGCGAGAACATTACGCAAGACGTATGTTTGTTCGTCTGTTCGTTGCGGGCGCACTTATCAGATGCATGCGCGTTTGATATAGTGGCCGCGCTCACGGCAGGTGTGGCGCGCCGCCTGCCTAATGAAATCTCAGTGTTCCCAGGCTATTGCCGATTTATGCTGCGTTTTACTAGTTCATTACGATACTAATTTAATAGACGACGAATATTATGCTCTTTGTATGGACGGTTATTTCTATACCATATGGTTTATTATTATTATTCTTTTTGTAATTTCAATTCTTGATTGGCACTTGGCCTTCTACAAAATATAGATATCGATGTAAACAGTAATAATTCTCTTTAGTAGATAAAAAATTTAGTATTGATGAGTTAAATTCGTTAAAATATTAAACTATATATTTTGTCTTGTATTAGAAGTAATTTGTTAATTAGCTGCTACTAATTAGAGAGAGAGAAATATATATCTAACAATGTTCATACAATATGTATGCACTCCCCTCAGAGAAATACTACGGAGGACTCCAAGGATTCTATAGCTTTCCTTAAGAACTTTTCCTTCAACATTACAACAAGTGATCTGATTTTGAAAATAACTTTTTTAATATAGTGAACACCGGACTTGAACCCGCAACGCCGTTGAATAAAGGCTACAAACTAAACCACTAGGCTGTAACTGAGTATATCATATATACCGTCGGTCGGTATACGTCGTATCATATCTCCAAGAACGCTGAGCCCAGTTCGGACACTCAGATAAAGATTTAGATAGCTGTAAAAGTAGATATGTCTTCTTTAACTATCCCGCGAGCAGCGAGGAGTATATTCCGGTATACCTTTTTGCAAATATATTCCCGATCATTAGTAGCATGTCAATGGATTTAATTTTAAGTTACAGATGTTGACGAGCAGCCTTTAAAAGTCTGAAACTTGACAAACAGCTTGCCTTAGAAGGTATGTTATTGTAGGTGAATAGTGTTAACTTTATTTGTATTACAATACAGTATCGTTCTAATATCGAAAGCATTAAAACACAAGACTATTGGCGGACGGTTCAGCGAATTATATCGGTAAACGATAACGTTACATACGTAGCTGTGCGTGCCGAGCGTGGCGTGACGTAACTGAGTTTTTAAATAGACTGTCACCCCACCATCGGCCTGTTCTATTTGTAATCTCAGTTACGTGTTTGTTTCTATGTAGCGTTGATTTACTTTGCAATTAGGAATAAATAAATGAATCTTCCCACTTGTGACCTGTGTCGATCGTAATGGCGATAAGGAGACACAAGAAAAAAACATTATTAATAATATGAATGTATCTTGCTAATGCCCTCCTTCCATATTGAATTGATCCCAAAATCCTATGTAAATTAAACTTGTTATATCATTATGTAAAACTATTGAATTTTTCTTCTATGTATATGTCTAAATATACAGCTTCAATGATTTAAAGAGATCATGCTAACACTTTGAACGCCGAGCCAAATAATTGCCATTCCATAAGAGACCGCCAAATGCTGCGACGTTCAAAGGGTTAAGGTCAGATCGTAAATTACAAAGACAGATTCTACAATAGCAAAATTCGTGGAGAAACTAAAGTTAATAACATAATTGAGTTGAGCGTAAGCAAGCTGAGCTGGCGATAGACAAGCAGATGTAAACTATGCCGCATGTGCTCAGGTGACCTCAGAAAATCTGTTCAAAGAAGGAAGGTTCAGTGGTGCTTTATTGAATCAAAGATTCTGGCACAGGCTTTGCCTAGTTTAACATTAAATGATTGTGAATCATCTAAAGATATTGTGATCTTCGGTGATCTAACAGCCAGACTCACCTTTGGTGTCGATATTAGTCGGTGCAGCCAAGCTAGGTATTTCCGGCTGAGGCGGCTGCACTCGAGGCCCTGGCCACGTGGTGGTCCCACCACAGAAACGAGGCCTCACCGCGCCGCAGTCGGCCGCATCACGAAGCGTCGATGCATCGGCCGAATATTCTAAAATACGTTTGCCGTGGCTTTATGGTATGGTAGTGGCAAGCGGGCGTGCTTGTGGAAACGAAATGAAGCTCTACTGCAGGACCACTACTGCTTGATGGGTCTTCATTCTTTCAGACTGATTTCGACCATGGCATAGCTTTTCCTCAAAGGCTGTTGCTCCGTTCTTGTGTTCTGATATTGTGATTATTTTGCCATCTTGATAATGATGACTAAATAACTCATCTAATTGGAGTGAGACAAGAATTTGATGAAAGATTTAATGACGGGAATTTAAATATAGATTTGCGGCAGACACATCATGCTTTTTTGCGGGTGTGCTTTAGCAGGAAGAATTAACTGCTTTCAATTTACGATATGAAAATAATGAAATGTCTGTGAAGTAGGCGTTATACATACTTTTAACAGTAAGTAATTAATACGTCATCTAGTGATGTGCTGTTGCCAAATAACGTGACACTTAGAAGGCAGAAAAGTAAAAAAGTTCCTAAGTAAGGATTCGTTGTTACCTAGATACATTTTAAAAAGCGTTTTGATACCAATACTCACTTCTGGTCGTCGAGGACTGCAGCAAGCTCGCCGTTTGACCACCGGGAAACGTGGCATTCCTTTTGTGTCGTCCCTGGGAACAATAACACATCAAATATAGATAGGTACATAAGGATGAATAGACTTGCATGAATCTTTATTTTCTATCACGTTAAATCTTGGCCAAAGCTTGGTCATAAAAAAATAATAAAAAGCATATAATCCGTTTAAAAATGGAATTTTCTAATTCGAACACATTTGGCGGTGAAATTATTTCCTCAACAACTTTAAAGGTGAAATCTTAATTCCACCGAATCAATTATAGTTCGCTTTTATTTCCGTATCAATCGCATCATCATCCGCTGTACGCACGGACCCGCAATACTTGCAGTTGTAAATCGAATACATCGAACTTACTCACTTACTCATAACATCGAGTGTTTCGTAAAAACGTAACAACCCATTAGATTGCTGACAATTTGTCCGTTGTACGCGACAAGCGAATCTCGTCCTTATCTTTGTTGCATAAGGTTTAATTTTGCGATGTCAGGATTAGAAAACACCATTAGAAACCTACGTACGAGTTTAATTGTTCGAAAGCACATAGCTCGGAACCGGCGTTCGATATTTGTCGATACGGCCCTAATGGATTAATTGATGTTCCCGGTAAATTGCTCCGGGCGGTCGGATGTACCCGCACCGGCGGACTGGCTCACTGCCCACATTACATTACGTATAACGACTGGTAATGTTACTCGTGGAGGCTTCACTGTTTTAACAATATATATAATGATACTGAATACATTTCTAGAATATTTGAAAATTTGTTCAAACTCGAAATTATTACAAAATTGTATTAAGGAAAAATATTAAGTTCTCTTGCGTACCACATTTAAATAGGATTTTACCAACTGTTTAATCTTTCTCTGCGATTTTTGTGTTCATGACTTACAAAGTAACAGTAAAGTTGAGTGTGCCAAAGTGCGTATTTGGTTTGAGTAACAAAATTTATTTTATTTGTAGGGGTGGTTGGAAAAAATATGAAAAAACTAAAGTAAGTAACAATTCATAAATTTCATATTTGGAGGCGCACAAACAGCATCAAATCTCGATTGAACGTAAAAATTACAACATATGTAGGTATGTCATTGAATTTCTTCCACCAGATGTGGAGTAGACGATGTATCATTACCAAGCCAGCATATCTTAGATACGGTCAGCACGTGGTAGGTTCTTACCAAAGAATAGACGATATCCTGAAATCACACTTGAAGCTTGCATTTATACTTAAAAGCCATTCAATTTAATTCACGTTTCACCAGTTACGTTTAAGTCGCATGGAATAGTTGGTGAGCCTATTGCCATACACCGGGCACTGATCCAGACTCCGAGTCCCTACTAGAAATTTTTAGATTTAGATTTGAACCCAGGACCTACCGATCGGCAGTCGTACTTGCAACAGCACGGCCAACGAGGCAGTCGATTATTACTCGCTGTTATTATTGTTAAAAATATTATTTCTATTATAAATTTTAATTTAGAATAAAACGAGTGTGCTGTAACTGTTAATCAATACATATGTGCGCTAATGATTAGAGTAATTCCTAATTCAAAATTTATATTAATTAAAAGTTAAGTTCACACAGGTTTCTCAAGTAAAAGTTGCAGAGGTTTGTCTGCTCGATAATCAACCACATCTGAGCTTCTAACAGCTGATTAGCTATCTCCTTGGCCAGTCTCGTGTTCAGGTGTCAGGTACGCAGATAAGTGCTTAGCTTAATAACCAGATTTTCATCTGGTAACGTTAGCAACATAGGTGTCTTTTTTATAAATTGTCAATTAATAAATTTTGCATCAACACTTTAAGCTTTTATTAAATTCATACAATTTGTGTGCAAATTTTTTTACATGAAATGTTATTTCATTTCATCTAATGAAATTTACTTACGTTGGAAATAATTATACAAAATATTTTTTGTTTATTTACACAGGACATTAAGAGAAATAAATATTAAATAATAAAATAATATAACGTAAAGTTACAAGTTAAGATTTCTTTTGACACCTTTGCTATAAATGGTGTTAATGGAGGTTAACATAAATTTTAGCATTTTATAACAATTTTCCTAAAGAAACATTTATTGGTTCCCGCTAATAAAGGTACTAACAAAAAACATATAAAACAATTATGTTGTATTATTTTTAATTTATCACAACAGCACAGTGTGAAAAGTGACATTACATATTCAAAAGCTCATAAAAATATCGTTAAGGAAGTCACTCAATATCATGTTTGGATCTTAAAACAGGATGTAATTACTTTTTGTTCAATATTTATAGAGATAAATATATAGTACAGCTACGTATAGTATTTTACGTTGCACAAACATTATGTTATACAAAATCTAAGCGCAGATAACAGTTATAATAGATATTGTTGATAAATACAGGCTGTTACAAATGTGGGTACTTATCTCGCTGTACGTTCCTTTGTTCTATACCATTTAAAGATGGAAGGGTTGAAAATACATTGCTAACAAATTTGGGTGATTAATTGTTAGGCGCGGGGTGGCAAATTTTGTTTTTAAATTTATTTGTTAGGAAAGGACAGAATCACTTAACACACTTGGTATTTAAATACTAACCCTATGGGTAGTGAAGAGAAGAGCAAATGAGCAGGTAGCAGGCATACGTGTACCCTGCCACTCGTATACATCTACTACCGATCTGAAACAGGACTGTGGGAATAGCAGTTAGTGTGGTTGGTCCACATCGTATCTTCTATTAGACCTGACGCAACGTCTATGGACAGTTGCGACGTAAGACTAGTAGTCTTGATAATAATAAAAATAACCTTAGGATCTTTTTGATTCCAGCCGCCATATACATTATGTCATATGATTATATAATGTTTTGTGACATCGCCGAGCGCGGCGAACAGCACCGTGTTATCATCGTGTCTAATGTGCAATTTATTATTTATTTATAGACGCTGTCTCGAAAGGTAACAGATAAAACGTTACTCTTCAACTCGCTGAAGATGTTATAGGTAATTTTTTGCATATCCACGAAGTCCAATGTAATCGATACGGTATTACGTACTGGGAGCGAAATGGACAATAGTATGATGCGTATTTAGCAAAAACACTCGTCATTCGAAACTAAGCTCCGAAGTATAATAAACAGGAAGTATACATATAAAAAGGCCGCGCTGCGATCTAGAAAGGTATCAATCAGTTCAGCGACCCGTGGCCCGGCCTAGGGCTGCTAGGTTATGTCCACCCCGACATACCTTATTACATCTTTCGATAAACTGTTAAAATAATATGTTCCATTTCTGTCAAATTCACCACTTTGGGTCATTACTTTACAATATTGAGATTACAACAGCAAGTTGTATTTATATAAAATTAATCCTAATTTCTATGGTTGTCAATATTTAAGTATGTTTTACTGAGCGACCTATGATCGTCAGCCTGTGTAAGGGCAATGGATGTAGTTGCAACCTATTTGCAAATAGTATATTATTCCTCAGCTTCGAGACAACTTATCAATTAATAAACTCCATCTCATTGCGAATTTAAGATTCATAGAAAATATTTGCGGTGATCACAAATAGTAACACATGAACTCCTGAAGCTCTCTCCACTTGTATACGACATTTAAATGATCGGGCATCTTATTATTAACAATTAATAATTATTCATGTTTAATAATTAATATTTCGACAATATTTATTATGTTCTTGGTGAATATTTTCCGGTATATTATTATTTTTCTCAAAACCGCCAACCCTAGCGGGGCGGCGCGGGACTCAATCGAATCTATCTCCGCGTTAACGGGACGGCGCCGGCGCACCGATACCGAATTGTTTTATGTTTTGACCAATTATATTTATGTTCTCACTAT
>DWEE01001684.1:0-12791 GCA_018245755.1 Parelbella macleannani
CTATTGACCTTAATTGAAATTTAATCTTGACAATTCACGAACCATTTTTACACGGCAAAATAGTTAATTCACTACTTACTAAAATTTAACCATTAACAGAGTCATAAGATCATTGTCGCGACATTTGGATTCTTTTTAAATTCTAATAGATCAACGTAATTCGAAAATTGAAAAAAATATTAAACGACTTAAATCATATGACAGCAAATTTGAAAAAAAAAGGACCTGACATCTCCATGACTATTCAAGAATTTATTTAGTTGTAAAAATTGAAAAAAAAATTACATGTTGCTATAAGGTATGATATAACAAATGTTTTAACAACCTTTATATTTCATAGCAACTTTTTTGACTTCTTTCACTCACTTTTTAAAAACTGTACGTTCCATAGATAAACACACACGAATTTGACGAACCTTTTAAAAGTAGCATATAGCGAGCTGATACAATATTTATGAAATATCCTTTCATTGTATAACGAGATATGCAACACTCATGCTGCTGGTGGGTGGAAGTAATTAAAAAGACTAAGATTAAACGCATAGCGAGCGCGTCGTCGACATTTGCAATTGCGGTACAAATCAGTGGTGGGGACGCGCGTGCATGTGTGTGTTGGTGTGTGTTGTGTGTATGTGTGCGTGCGTGGCGGCGGTTACCGGCAGGAGGCGGCGCGCGTCAGGCGGTCACTTTACGAGGCTGGAGAGCGAGCGGGATCTCAGTGTCGGCGAGTGCGTGCGCGCGGCAGGCGGCGCCGCCCGCGCACAGCCGCGCGCGCCGCGAGCGCCGCCGCGAGCTGCGCCGCTCGCCGCCTGCCACACGCCGCGCGCCACGCGCCCCGTCAGCCTCTCCGCGCACCGCGCACCGCGCACCGCACTTCACCGCGTGACCACCGCGTGAGCGCCGCGCTCGACGACACTACCACTTAGTCGACACGATGACAATCATCGCGAGCGCAAATAAAAAAAAAGCTAGGAGAATTCGCACGAACTTATTTTTAACTGTTTATCTCTGATAAAATTAAACTTTTAAAATATCATTTGAACGAAATATACTTGTTTTTTTAGTATTCTCCTAGAGCATACCGATTAACATTTTAAGTAATAAAATTTGAAATTAAACTCACGCGGTCAAGTGGGTAACATACAAGTACACATAAAAATTGGAAATTCAGACATATAGATATGAAATAAAAATACGTTAGCGGATGTTATAAATTAAAGTACATGTTCATTTTATGTAAATGCAATTAGATATTTTTCAGAAAAAATACAAAATTGAAAAAAATTATGAAATGAAATTGGAATATGAAAAAAAATTTTATGTACTTTTAAAAAACTTTAAAATACCATTAACATCCGTAAACGTAACATCAAGAGTGCTAAGAATAATATTTTCTACAAAATAAATATAACTACAGTCCATTAAAACATTGAAAGCTACAAACATCCAAACGTACGTTTAATAAATTTACAAATGAAAAAAAACACACGATAGCATTCAGTGCTGAAGATCTATCACAGAACTTACCGGGAGAAGAAGTTTCATATAAAAAAAGGATTAAAATATTAAGATGCTGTGTATGATGGCATTTGAAACAATCATGTGAATAAATCTTAAAAATTCATAAAAAAAATTTAACATTTTTTTTTTTCAGAAAAATAGTTAAATTGGGAAAAAATTGCAAAAGATCTCTTGTTTCAGATAAAAGAGAAGTATATATAATAACAAATAATAATTTTAATCTGTTTTTTATTTTGCACATAATTGATTCAAATATTGTCATATAAAAAAGTATATGAGAAACGAGAATTTCGTCCGTAAAGCTTATACAGATGTAGAATAACAGAAAGAAAGTTACAATTCATACGAATTTCAGTACTAGCTCGTTGCCAAAATGCTATGTTGAAGCATATTCATAAATATGAGCGTAAGAAATATAATAAAAGCTCATAGTGGTTGCATACTATAAAAACTTCTGATCGTGGAACTTTCCAAATACTGATCTTTGCACCATTCCAAAGAAACTATATTTAACCCCAGAAAATAATACCTTTAATCGAAGGACTAATTATTTAATTTTAGAATTATTTTAATGTCAAAAATATAATGAAAATTACCTACTAAATAATACGGTGTAATTTAATGTAATAATACTGTGTAACTGGACCTTTTAGAAGTGTATTATCACAAATTAAAAAAAAAAAAACGCTTAACATATTAAACTCTAATTATCATTTAAAAAAAAAACAGAACGTTTAAAGATAGACATTTAGCACTTAGTGCTCTCTGCCTGTCCCGCGAGAGACCTGCCATGATGGTAAATCTCACATGAGACCTAATCAAACATTAATCGAACCTACAAAATTTAGCCATAAACACATGGTAACATTCCATATGACGTATACTAGTGCAACATCTATAATATTAATGAAACAAATACAAACGATATAGGTACAGAGAAAACATCGAAATACGTGCAAAATATGAAAACTCATGCCGTGCTTGATATCAAAAAACGTTCAATTTTAATCGACATTTATTATGAGCGCTGAACAAGATATGGCTGCAAAACGTATTGGACTGGCGTACCAAAAACAATTGGCTAGCATATCATTCATTACCAATGTATTTTATACGTAATAGCTGAAAGGTAGTCTTTGAATGAAGCCATCAGCTTCTGTATATCTGGACGCAATCTCAAATAGTACTAAAAACATTGAGTCTTAAGTCCCAAAATATATTGCTTAACACTTTTCAAACGGAAAATAAACATATACCGTTAGATACCAAACGGTATAACCAAGCGAAGGGTTGATAGTTATGACACAACCCTGAGTAGATTAGAACTTTTGACAGACCGGTCGACGCCAGCGCTCAAGTTAAATGCCGACTACTCCAATAGGACCACCGTATGAGTAAAGTTCTTTCAATTTGTTTCAAATTCATCCAAAACACACCTTGCGACTCCGATACTTTCGTATACATAAAGATGTTTCAACTTTTTGTTAATCTCTATTTCTATATTATTGACGTGGTAGGATTTTGGTAAGATTAAAATCATTCCATATCTACGAAACAGTATATTTCTTTCATCATATCCACTTTTAAGCTGTTAAGCTCTAGTAGATTCCAAAATATGTTCATTGTTTATATATATATATATATAATTTTTACGCGGAGTTATTTCAGTTCCTCTCACATAGGGAGGTCCCATTGGATCGCAAAGGGAAACAAACGGTACACACGCGCCAAAGCGATAAGCGAGCCGCCCTTAGCCTAAACCATGTGGTCAGTACAAGCGTCGAAGGTCTGTTTCTCCTTTTTTATTAAAAAAAAAATGATATTTTTAGGAATCCATTCAAAATTGAAATATGTATTTAAAAAAAAACTTAAATTTTGCATTCTTATCAATAATACGTTAAGATTATATGCTTAATAGAAAACTCCTTGTTCATAATACCTATAGCAACTAGAGATAATATTGAGATAGAGAAGGCATAAAAAACGGTAAGGCATAAAAAACGATATGGAACGGGACCGAACCAGTCGAATGTAGAAATAACGATATATATTTACATATATTTGTGCAATTTTTCAAAATACATACGTATATACATATCTAATACTTTGCGATCAAAGCAATACCTATTTTTTACCTCAATATATGTATATCTATATTGTAGACATTGAGCTACGCGTCGAGTACTATAATTCGCAACGACAACCACGCCCGCTCCATCCGATATCATCTCTAGGACAGGGCGGAGAGATAGAGAGAGGAGAAGAAGACCTCCGAGCGGCCGGTTAGTCCTGCGCACCGAGGCGTACGGTGACAGAGGCACGGTACCGGCGCGCGGGCGGCGGGCGGCGGGCGGTCAAAACAAAAACTCTAGGCACGCGACAAGCACGTAGAGAGCCGTGCTCTCGGGCGCGTCGGGCGGCGCGCGGCGCGGCGCGCAGCCCGCCGGCCGCCGCGGCGCCGTACCGCCGCGCCGCGCCTCCAGCGCCGCCGCCGGCTGCAGGAACCACTCCGACCGCGTGCGCATGCGCGCGCGCTGCCGCTCGTGCACCTACGCACCGCGCCCACCGCTTAGTCGCGCCCCGCGCACCTCACCGCGCACCTCACCGCGCACCTCACCGCGCACCTCACCGCGCACCTCACCGCGCACCTCACCGCGCCCGACCGGCTACTGCGCCGCGTTACTATTTCCCCATATTGTGTATAACAACCTGATCCACCTCCGCACCGAGATTCATTTGTTACTACACCTAGCAATATGAAACTCTTGAACAGTGTTGCGCCCGTGAACAGTGTTACGAGAGTATGTAACTCAAGTGAATTTTTTAAAATCATAATATTATCCCTAATGCTTTATTTCAATTGTTGTTTGAGTCCGACTTCTATTCATAAAAATCATGTATTTCCTATATTCTGTTTCTAAAATTTTATTATTAATTATAAGTAACGAGTTTATTAATCCCGTCCGAACGATAGTTTCTACACAGATCTACATAGACACCCACCACGGCAAGAATATTATTGGGCAGCATGAGTTCTCAAAAGTTAATAATGTTATAAAAAAAATGAAACAAGAATGTTAATTTCATTAGTATATCTAAGTATAAATTTCTCTACAAATATTAGTAAAGTATCAATATAACGTTAGGTAACTTATTGCATACATTTGGAAAGGAAAATTACCATAACCATCAAAAACATTTATTAACACTACCATCTTATTCATATCATAATCATAAACACAACCAAGAACTAATTGACAAAGTTATTTTTTTTTACTTATACAAAACAAAGGCATCTTCGCGTACTCTATTGTCACAGTCAGCCAATACCTGCCTATCCCTACGCGCTAATTCAATACCACAATAAAAATTGTACGTAATAAGCAACAAAAAGAAATCCTCTACACACTTATATACCTTATTGTGGTAAACATAAGGCAAAAAGTGAAACTAACATATCAATAACTAAATTCAGAAACTCGGATTTGTAAAACGGCTCGCATTGCAGCTCGGGTCTAAATGACACAAAGCGTTCTTGTGATAAATAATAATAATTTTATGCAGCGTTTAAAGAGAAGACGAGTAAAACAATGGGATTCTAGATGGGATTAGAAACATATACGAAACCATTTAGTTACCTCTGAAATGAGATTCTTCATGCATTTAGTCGGGATCTTAACCAAGGACAAATACTATTTTTATTACTATTAATAATAAACTTTAAACGTTTGTGACATGTGAACTTCTATACATATAGGTTAGAGAGTTAATATTTTATAGTATTTGCCAATGGCTGAAATCGAAGTATAGCAAAGTGGGATAGATTTGGCGAGCGAGAAGCTCAGTGGGTGTTCTACGGGTGGCTACTGAGTAAAGTCTCTTCACCATTGTTCACTTAAACAATAATTCCTTTAAGGTTCGCTAGAATTTAAACATACACCAAATTAAAATAGATACGTATATACATATATGGACGGCTTTCGGATAGATCGCAAAGGTGTTCGCGAAAGAAACATTGTTTTAAATTTGTTTTTTTTTTAAATTACTAAAACTTGTCAATCTTTAAACGACCTTCAGTCATTGTACTGTTTAATATCAATGTAGTTTTTATATACATGGTACTGAGAGCAAGTGAATTATTTAAATTAAATTTCCTCAATGTTAACGAAATTTTAATATGACATACAGAGACATACATATGGACCCGAGAGGTGGTGTAAAGGTCTAGGGGCTCGTATAATTTACCGGAAAGTATAGTCAATTCAGACGCTTGCGACGTGAACACTACTATTTCCTAAGGCGAAAAACTTGCGATTCATCCCATTATATAAATAATATACACGGACCTATGTACAATAAGATTTATATTTCCTAATGTGACAGAGTAATTCAAAGTATTAAGTTCTACATATCTATCGAACGAAATTGATTAGAGATTATATGTAGTGGAATGTAATCCAGTTCAAGTTACATAATATAATTGTATAAAGTGAAGGAGAAGATTAGAAACTTCGAAGTCGATTTAGGAAATTTTAGATACAATTACAGAATTTCAACTAAATTTAGATAATAGAAATACTGAAGTTAAACATTTCATACATAGGAAATTTCACACTAGGGCAATTTTAAAGTTACAAGATTTAAATTATTTTGGGACATTCAATGCTAAT
Organism: Parelbella macleannani; assembly: GCA_018245755.1. NCBI lineage: Eukaryota > Metazoa > Arthropoda > Insecta > Lepidoptera > Hesperiidae > Parelbella > Parelbella macleannani. The sequence goes on from DWEE01001684.1 coordinate 6,192, forward strand.
GTTATATTAATATCAAATCTATTTGCAATTATGTTTAATTTATCAAATGTATTAAAATTACATAAGAAATATAGTTTCATAAACTTTAATAAATTTTTAAAAAAACTGTACATGAAATACACCAAAAACGTTCTATCAAAATACTATCAAGCGTGACATTTAAAATAACATTTCAACATAGTTTTAACCGACCAAATAAGCAAAAAAACTCTCATATCAACAGTTTATAACGGTACAGAAAACACGAGAGTTAAGGTAACAAAATGTTTAGTGAAATTTAAAACCGCCCAGTGCGAAAAAGCCTATTCGGTGCACTTGACGCAGTTGAAACAGGGTATGTTATAGAGTAGGGGTATGTGTACCTGCGGTAGATAGGAGAGGCTCTTGGTGCTCTCGGCGTACTTGTTGATGACGCGCAGCTCCTCCAGCGTCATGTGCGGGCTAGAGTTGCTGCGAGAGGACTGCGACGACGAGCTCACTGACACCTGGAGTACAGCATCATCGACTGCCTTTATCGCCATTACCAAAGTTCGTTTCATGAATGGCAATAAACTCACCCCCTATTCCACGGTGGGAAGTTCAAGTGTAACATAACTGTTATGTCTTGTTATATGTATACGCCCAATGAAGACCATCCCATAAATTTACCATCGAGCAGTCTAGATTCTCAGACAGAGTCAATGGTATATTATATAAGCTAAACTTTATAAGGATAGGATAATGCAAATTAATATTTTTCTTTTAATAATAGGATGCTTTTGTTTTAATAATAGCCCGTCCCGGTGATCGAATCCAGGACCTCACTATGGCAGTCGCGCTTGCAACCATTCGGGTTGTGAGGCAGTTAAAACTTACACTACGTCATCATCATCGTCATCCTCCACTTTTGGACATAGATCGTTCCAAAAGCATAGCACTGAACTCGATCTTCAGGTGTTCGCATCCAAACGCGACACGTAGACGTGAAACAGCAAGTAACCTTAAAGATGCTCTCCTCGAGCGAGATGGACAGCCGCGTGCACGAGTCGAGCAGGCTGTGCTCGGGGATGATGCCGAGCCCCGCCCCCGCGCCCGCGCCGCCCGCCACGCCCACCAGCGCCGGCATCGACTGGCACTCCTCCGACTTCGATAGACCTGCAGACCAGACACGGTGCATGAGAACGTAACTTTAGAAACGTGGGAGCGTTCTACGCTCCTCTGCCTAACCCTTTGGGGGTTATGGGCATGATGATACGTTACGTTAAATATATTCAAATCACGCTATTTAATTGAAAAAGTAATAAGGTTCAAATAATAAACAGAGGACGGTTGAGCTTTCTAGAACTTTCTCGACTACATATATTTATTACCAAACAAGATAATTTACTTTTAGAAAAACACAGTTACAATGATATTTATAATCTATCTCTGAGATAACAATGTATAAATCGATATATTAAAATCCATCATGAGATAGATTTAATGAGGTCTAACTAAAACGTTTAGTGACGAAAAGCACTGTACTCGTAACTAGCTTTTAAATATTATGACGATTGAATACCAGATGTTTTGAATAGGTCGTTTATAATGCAACTGGGCAAATTGAATAATCGGTGTTCATAAATGTTTAACACAATGAGAAGTACACTAACGTTTTAACACTTTCTAACATTTTACGTACATATGTCATGCAATCCAAACAAAAGCTGCCTGGACAGCTTTGGGTTTGAATGCAAATAACTTAGAAATTTGTTATCATTTATATTATTTTGTATGTATATAGTAAAAATACGGAAAAAATATTAAACTTAAAATATAAATTAACGTTACAATTTGAAATGGTATCTTTTGACGTCTTCGATATAAAAAGTATTGAATCTGACAGTATCTGGTGGTGCCAAGATTAATAGGAGGACACAGTAAGACATCTTAACAATGGAGAATCCAATGGTAGGGGTATTTCTTCTCCAATTCCAATCAACTCTTATCACAACCATTAATTATGTCATGTTAAAACTTGGCACAATGAAAATTAATATACTTAAAACTGAATACATATTCAACCTTGTTATATTGTAATACATCTTGTACACATATTTCATCAAAAATAAGGGTAAAATTAGCTTCGTATTTGATCATTAAGAACACAAGAATAACATGAATATAAGTTGTGCAAAAGATTCTTGTGGGATAATGTTACATAATAACATTTTTCTAAAAATTAACCACCATCTAAATGTAACCGGATATTAGTGTTGCAATAATAATGAGGATTAAATCACAAGTGATATGGTAGAAACAAAAATACACTTTTAATAAATTGCAAATGGCAATACTGAACTGATGATTTTAGAAAACTACAAGGAATCGCCGATAATTTAATTAATAATTTGTATTAATGTCAAAGTGCCACCAAACCCACATTAATGGCATGAAGGAATGAGATCTAAATTTGTATATGCATGATGAGAATACTACTAGGAGCCCGTGTTTTGTTAATTTTAATCTCGTTACATATACAGATGATAACTCACCAATGTTTTTTGTACAATATATTTGAATAAATATCTATTATTAATACTGCTGTATGTTAGCAACTTATATGAGTCTCATTGAGAGGACCTGCGAAAGATTTAATTCTGTTACCGACTGCTGTATAACAATAAATAGTTAAAATTGACAAATTCGAATAGAAATTTTTAAACCTTCGAGACCTTCCCAAATTTTCCTAAAATGCTAACGGTTTTTTTAATAAAAGAATTCCGTATTCTATTCCATGTCAAAATTTAGGTATTATAATGTAAACTAATACATACCTTCTAAATTAAATTTATTCCCCCATCTGTCGCACTCACACTGAAGCCATGTTTTTTCCGCTTCCAAAGACAATTGTCCTGAAAGACGAATAGAAAATAGAAATCAATTAAGTCATAACTATTATTATTATTACCTCACACAACTTCCGTTTCGGGACGCGCAGAGTGGACTGAATACCAAATATGTAGGTGTAACCTAACAGATCGCAAGCAAATAAATAAATTAAGTTATCCCACTCATTGGAAAACTTTCAACGACATAAACAAAATAAATTAGGAACACAATACTCTGCTCACTACTTTGAGTAACTGTTTATTATTAATAGAGTCCTGTGCCATACACAATGTAGAGATACGTTCGTTAGACGGTAGTTAAATAGTTATCTTATCATCCCGAAATTCCAAGAGTTTGGTGACCTGAATACTTAAATGGGGCTACATGACATAAGCCGCACGCTACAGGCGCTCCAGGGACAACATAGAATTATGAACAACTATATGAGAGCAAGAAGTAATGACACTACTGAGTCATACTACATTCATGTCGTACTAAACTCTACGTTCGATTAAACTTGGGTCAAAGAGAACGGCGCAGATGAAAGAATATCTGTCTATGAGTATCAGTGTAGGAGTCTAATACATAATAAAGTGAAGGGAATAAATAACAAACAATCGGTCATCACTATGATCCACCAACAACTGCAAATAACCCCGAATAGGACTTTAGGGATAGGAATGTTAGAGGTAGATAGTATAATATAATATAGGCTTTATTAGGCATAGGAAGAAACAGTATCTCCACCAGTTACGGTTTGGAGAAACTTTTGGGTCTATTCCTTTTATGACATTCATCTTACATTCTGGTATAGCAAAGATAGCCTTCTATGACCAACTCATCGTCATGACTGAATTAAGTAGGGCATATGGATGGTTGATTAGTTCCAAGCGCGTGTTACTAATTTATGACTGATAATATAAGTGAAACAAGTTTACAGTTCCCACAAACGATAATTCGATTTTCTTTTTCCGAAGAAGAATTATGTGTTTTCACAGTGTCGGCAAACCGTGGATTCGTTTTCACAAGTCGCACGAACAATGCGTGGGAAATGAGTTTTATAATAAACGCATCGCATATTGTTTTGTGACAGCGGTGAAAGTTATCTTATAATCTAGATTGCGGCTGTAGTTAAGATTAGGCCTTTAATCGATATGGGGCTGGCATAGTTCTCACGTACAATTTCCTTTTACGACACTGAAGGGTATTAAACTTATGTGTTGAAACTAGTTATCTGAAATTTACAATATAGAATTGAGCCCACACGTTGTACATATCTTGATTATATCCCAGCTGCAATACAATAAGCATATTTGTTCGACCCTCACCCGAGCAAACCTGTCCCATCGTCACCCGAGAGTCGTACTCGTCTCACCCGTACAATTCCCAATAAACTTATATGTTGTGTAGTGCGACAGCGTTATAAATAAGGCTAGAAAAATATACAACTTACTAGCATACGCCTCTTGATCGCGGTGGTGTCGGGGCGGCGGCGGATCTCGAAACGAGCATATCCACTCGTCCTTCACCCGCAGTATGCGCCCCGTCACCCGGGCGTAGTATTCGTAGTTGTCACGGCCGAACAAGTCGCCGGCGCTGAATTGCTCGATCAACTGCCGCATTATTCTCGTTGCCACCTGATAGTCATTATGAATCGTAAATTCTACTAATGGTTAAATTTTTAACGAATCAATATGATCTTAGAAACTTAAAAAAAAAACAAATATATAACACAGAATAACACAAAATGTTTGTATACATATAGAAGGCTCGGATAAATTGACATAATATGTGTATGTATTTATAGGCCTAGAATAAGAACCTGATTTAGTTAAGAAATTGATATGTTCATACATACATACCTACATGTTTGGAAACGAGTATAATTATGACTGAGTGAATTTAACATCCATTACCATATCTTTTATAGGAAGCACCACAATAATGAAAAAAAAAGGAAAACAATTCATCGTTATCCAAACAATTTTAAACACAAATTTAAGACAGTTTGATAATTTTTTATCATCTTATAACATATAAAAATAGAAGATTGAATTGTTATTACATGAAATTAATAAAATAACAATACGCCAGTAGTATCGAGTTTTTGAAAATATCCATTTCCTTATTTTTTCAGATATTCAATCTTAAACATACTTCTAAATGAAACCTCCAGCATATCTTTAGATTCAAAACTAGGTATAGGCAATATTTATCATGACGAAATATACATAATATAATGTGAGCAATGAAAAATGTCGAGTGGCTTACAATTAGATCAGTGAAAAACATATGAGTCAGATTACTAAGAAATGAGTAACGTAATTTAATTTCGTGAATTAAGTCCCTTATCTGAGCCACACTGGAACTATCACACACACGCTCAGACACACACAATGACTGCGATGAGCGAAACATACACTAATATAAATAATAAGCATTGGTTATAAATAGTAAAACATTATTGTTACATGATATAAGTGGCATACAAACAAAACCTTTCAATTATTTAAAAAAAAACTTAAGCATATTGAAAGATTACCGAATTAAAAAAAAATCAAACCTTGCAAATGCTTTAATTGAGTATCAAAATAATAAAAGGTATAATAGATTTAATAAAGATTCTAAAGTGAAAATTGAATTATGTACAACGTTTTTTAAATGTCTCTTACCTGATAATAGACAAAATGGAACGATTGATATTTTTTTACAAATTCCAAATTTAAAAAAGTGCACAACTCGTTACAAGCATGAAATAATAGTAATAACATTTATATAATGATAACAAGCTCTACTTATAAAGTAAACGTAAGTAAATAAGGAAATAATGTGATATATGTATTTGTACTCACGGAAACTTCGGCCTGAGAACGCATGTTATAAATACATTAGTGAACATTGAAAGCTATATACAATTCGGCGAAATATATCCTAAAGACACGATGCAACATATTATTATACGCCTAAAGTAATTATGATACGACTTAATCATACTGTACATATATTTATGTACAATGTAACAACACGCCTGTAATCCTCGAAGAGACAGGCAGTGTAGTGCACTCAAAGGTTTCACCAGTTACGTTTACGTCCCGCTATGGAATAGGCGGTGAACCTATTGCCGTATATCCGGCACAGATCCAAACGGACAGAATCCAATAGTGTAATCCAGGAAACTACATATAAATGTATAAATAATAAACTTATAAATTTCAATATAAGCCCTGTACATATGTACACATATTACTTATAAGTGCACCCTATTAATGCGCCTAAACCTGTATCAGTACTAAGGTTACTTCATAAAGATATTATTTTGTGTGTAATCAAAATAAAGAAAAAACTAACGTTACATTAAATTCTGGAATATTCTTTTAATTTCTATACCATTTTAAAGATACATATAGGTATACACACAGTGTGAACGTTTTATCATCAAAATTGTAATACCAACTTAAATAAACAAAATTACGTGAAATGTTATTATAGAAATACCTACGAACAGTGCAAGCATAAATTTTTGCGAGCCAATTGAAACGCCGAGCCGGTTTCTGATAAGATAAGAAAAGATCTTACTGATAACCGCGGTAATGAAATGCGCATTAACGCTGAACTTTACTACTAAACGTAATGATATAAAAAAGTAACATCACGCCTATAATTCCCGTAAATGTAAGCAGAGAAATGTAGTACGCTCCCACGTTTCACCAGCTACGTTTACGTCCCACTATGGAATAGGGATTGGATAAT
>DWEE01001685.1:0-12791 GCA_018245755.1 Parelbella macleannani
CTCTTCATCGTCTGCGGTCGCCTGGTTGATGAATGAGGATAGCACGGGTAGGCATAAAATTCAAGTATTTCTGTAATTATCTAATAGGTCCGTTAATTTTTTGTTTGTTATTATCAAGCAGATTTTGTAATTTAAATGTAATATTCGTATTTTTATAAGCCCCGAAGAGGTATTCTTTCCCCCGTTTTAAAACTTACGTTATAGGTACGTACCATCATGGAATAAATGGTCCGCCTATCGCCATACACCGAGTACAAATGTAGACTCCCAGTTTCAAGTTAGTGTATTTCAAATTTCAAGTTAGAGTAGGCTAATAAACCTGACCCGGGGATCTAATCCAGCACGATCAGTAGTCACGCTTGCTACCACTGGACACAGTCTACATATTTAAGTAAATTTAAATAAATACAAGAAAAATACTCATTGAATGTAGGTATACTCTTGTTACCTGAAAAACTTTCAATCATTGAAATAAAAACTTTCATATAAAATTATAGGCATAAATATGCGAGATGATCACGATGTTGATAACGTGGCAGGCGGCGGCGTCAAGAGCGAGGTGCGCAGCCCCGGGCTGTGCGAGGCAGACGTGGCGCTGTACGGGGAAGCACTGCCCTACGACCAATCCGCGCTGCCGTACCAGTATTATAATAGGTAAGTAATAGATAACACTGAAAGCCTAATGAATTAAAACCCAGACTATCACTCCGGATTCAAAACCGCTGGTTTTCAAATCCGACGCGTAACTTTCTACAAAAACATGTACGTTTTAATATACTTTTCATACTATTAATATCCTTTTCTGTAACCAAAAATAAAATGTCATGAGGAAATCTTAGTCCACTATGGAGTTCTCTCTAAGGCGTGAGAAGTCTACCAGCCTGCATTTGGCTGACTTGGTATGCTATGGCCGTACCTATCTCTTCTATCTGAGAAGTGCCGAGAGTGGTTAATGTAAAAAAAAATGTTGGCGATGATAATGAGACACGACATGTAGGTTAAATCAGACCTAGAATGTTCACGCTGGAACTGACTGTGCAGTATTTATATAGCATCTATTAACCACACAGTCCGTCACACATAATAACATGTACACAATGAGATTAAATAATTTTCAACGGAAACAAAATAAAATAATGATGATATAAAATCATATAGACAAAGAACATCCAAAGGGACGTTGTATAATTGTGAACGTTCAATAACTCACGAAAAACATAACGTAAATTGAAGTAATGTATGAAAGACATAATTCTAATCTTAATCAAATCACTATCGTTATAGCATCTTTATTACGGCGTATTTCACGTTGTTATAAAATTAAATAAGCATTTAATATGACCATGCCCAAAAATCAAATGAGCCTCGTAACGAAACTCAATTTACTAATAACACATGATGACCTAATACAAAGGTTAACGATCGGATGGAAGTCGGAAGCCACAAAAGGAATGACGTCCATATTAATAAGAGTATTGGGGCCAAGAAAGTACGTACACTTATGCCCACATTTATTAACTGAATTGAAATTGGAGCATTGCTTATTCATAATGAAATTATTGAATATAATTTAATATTTGACGTTAAAAGATAATCTAACATGAATCTCAAAGATTGTTAAAACATTGATAAAGAATATATTTATCTTGTTATTAACTGGTACAGTCATATACATAGATCTCTCCAGTCGTAACTGCCCTCAGTTAAATGCCTTGGGAGAAGCTTTTAATATTGATAGATGCGATACAGCTGTTAAGTTTGTATTTTCCACGTGATTACAATATAAAAGATTAATTACACAAGAATGCCGAAAGAAGAATACTTACATTCTTTGACTCCAAGCCAGGATATAATAGCTCGTAAGAGGCGACTAAATCGAGCGTTGTCTGGTTACAGTATAATGCAGCCTAACTAGGCATGTTCTGACTACTAACGGACAACAATGTAAGCGCTTTGAAAGGTCGTGGTCTAACTGTGGATTACGGGAAATGTCCCTTCAAGGGAGTCTAGCGATGAACTTAGACAGACTGACGATGATAATTATAATAAGTAGACCCAGAAATATCTACGTGGACGGCATTGATCAAACAAAACCTTATGAAATTATTTTGAAACCGTGTACCTGTATTTTAAACAGTATGCAGCAATATGGAGGCGGCGGTGCGACCTCGTCCTACGTCAGCTCAACGCTCTACAACCAGCCTTATGCCGCGTATCCACCGCCACACAACACTAATAATAGGTAAATAAATAAATTGTATTTTAGCTAATGAATATTAATTATACCTATCATATTATCTCCCTCGACGTTTTTAATATTCGAAACTGAATAGGTAGTCATTTTTCTAAATTATTAATTTTTTTACTATTTTTAAAGAGCTGATGTTGTCGTCTTTATATACCTACGACTATATTAGTAGTCGTCTTATTCGAATATTTAAACACGTGCACTAAGAGAAACAACGGCGGACAACAACAACGTACTTAATCTAAAATTATATATTTTATGTAATTTCTATTTGTATTCTTTTATCAAAAGTAACGTTAAATCTTGAACATGCTACATACATTTTATTAGCTTTTTTTATGATATTGTCTTATTTCTCCATCAGATCGTCATGTAAAGCAACACCAACATACCTAAGCGCTTACGGTGTAGGCGGCGTCGGGACGGTGCCTAGTACGGGCTTCGGCACCCAGCCCTCGCCCTACGCCTACTCGTCCTACAACGGCGGCCTCACGCAATCCTTTCCAAACACGCAACAAGTAATCCTTTACTAAATTTATTTCTTGTGAGAAATTTAATGGAATCCTGTGAAAGCAATAAAATATGACACTAACGCCATCTATCGAGTCTCTGATATAATTGTGCCATTTGTAATCGAATACGATTAATCATTCGTTTGAAAATCAATAAAAACTTAATATTTACTTGAAATTATTTTATAATGTAATAATATATTATATGATAAATAGTTAAAAAACATAATATACGTTTAACGACAAACTAGTTCGTAATAATTCCAATTATGTTATTTGTTGCATTCGAATGCGATCGTCTTCTACATCGCTCCACTAGTGTTTCTACATAAGAACATGACGTTTTAAATATTTGCTTTCATTAATATATTTTTTATTTCCATAGGACTATAGCAGCTACGCAACAGGTTATGCGGATCATAGCGTTGCTCAATATGGAGGCTATTACGCTACTCCCAGTTACTCTCCCTACGTCAGTTCACCTAGCAGCAGTGGCAGTGCTGGACATACTTCATATCACCTGGGCGGCGCTTTATCAGGTATATTTTAAAGATCAGTTTACAAACATAGTAACAGGCATATTTTATTTGCATCCCAAAACAAAATTCATTCCAAAAAGTAGAATAATTGTTTCGTAGTGTATTTTAAATATATTTTGGAACGAACATACATTCTGCCAACATAAGGATCTTGTCATAGCTTGGATCATTGTCACAAACTGTCATAATGTAGTTTCAACTTGTCATTTTACTAGTTTGTGTTGTTTAGTCAACAGAATTTTATTAAACTTTTTAATTAGTATAACCTGTCATAGAATACAATATTTCGCTCAAGTTGTCATCTAATAAACCAATCATTAGATGTGAAAGTGTTTAGGAATTAGTTGTAAACTTTTAAAACTTTAGTCATAAAATATGAAGAAAGAAAACAAAAGTGCTATATCTAATAAAAGAAGAAAAATAGAAAGAAGTGATTCATGGGATGGAAACAGTAATTACAGCTCCGATAGTTCTGATAACTGGCCGAAATCAGAAAGCGACTGTGGTTTGTATTATAACGATATTGATTGTTACTATTAAAACTTATTAAAAGTTTTGTCTAATTTGCTTTCTGGAGTAAAATGTTAATAAGACGGTTTTTACATACTATAAAGAATTCGGCGTTCGAATTCAGTAATTCTAAGTCATAAAATGACAGTAAAGCATTAATATGATAATATGAATGGCTTATAAGATGATGAGCTGAGCTGCAGGCAGAGGTGAGTTTTCAGTGCACAGGTACCCAATTATTTAGGAACAAATCCAATGTATTACTAAGGATTAATCATTCCTGTCCAACTCAGAACTCCGTCCTCCATATTCTAAAAATGGTATGTCAATGTTGTAACAAAAAATAAACTGATTGTATTATATTAATGGTTATTTGAGAATAAAAAGCACTCAGTAAATTATTCATTTTCTAACTATCCTAAATATCTATTGATTGCAGATTCTCCATCATCTATGCTGCCGTCCATAAACGATGCAAGTCCGTTATCTCCCATTAAAAATGAAATACATGCAGCCAGTCGGAGATGTAGAGAAAATTCTGGGTAAGTATGACTATTATATTTACAATCTTCAATCAATTGATTTACTAACTACCTGAATGGTAATTCGGACTACAATAATTAGGCATTATATTTATTCGGAATAAATCTAAAGACTGATATCATTCACTCAGAACATTTAAATGAATATCTTGGGCATATGTTAAGATGTCTGGGTGAAAGTTAGAAATTAAATATATTTGAATAATTAATTTATCTTTTTCTCTATAAATGTATATAATTATGGTGCAAACACATTTAATACTCATGATGTTCTATTCTAGCCAACTTTTGAATTTTGATCCGTCGAGGCCACCACAAAAATGTATTTAGTAAGAATTAAAATAGTCTCTCACTTGTTGAAGTGCCCCCTATTCCAACAGTGGAATGATAAAAGTTTGTGTATGTAATGAAACAAATGATAAAAATAGTTTTATACACACAGTTATATAATTATTTTATATAATGAAGCAAATGCCAAATGCATATTTCCTGTATTTAAAGTCACTGCATTATTTTGATTTTTCATAATGTTTCTTTCAGTGAAAGCACAGCAAGCAGATCGAGAGGTCGCGGACGGCGCAACACATCATCATCACCTGCTCAGCATGTACCAGAACCTGCCACAGAGAGAGTCTTCATCTGGGATCTCGATGAAACCATCATTATATTTCACTCATTGCTCACTGGTACCTACGCTTCTAAGTACAACAAGGTATGTTTTTAAGTAAATCTGTCATATTCTTAAACACCATATTTATAAGTAATCATAGCATCTATTTTAGTTTTTATATGTTGTATCTCATTCATTATTCCCACATTTAGAATATGATGAAAGAGAACAAAACTTTTAATACTTGTAACATCAAATTGATGTTTGAACTTGGTTGTGTAGTTGTTGTGTTGTTGTAACTATGAATGCCGATCGAGAGGTCCTGTGTGTGGATCTTAGTTCAGGTACTATTGGATTTTTCTTGATTAGATTTTCTAGTGTGTGACTCGTGACTAGTGGCTCGTTTGAGTCTCAATCTGTGCCTTGTGTCCAGCAATAGATTGATTTCACTGCTTATTTCATGGTGGATGTATGTATATGTAACTGGGGAAAAACATGGAAGTGTACTACATGACTATACCTATGCCTTCCGGGATTATAGGCATGACATTACATTTTAAAATATGAGTATTATTACCTATTACCCAGCTCCAGTGCAGAGCTATAAAATGGTCAGAAGTCATGTGCAATTATGCTTGGAGTGATCTGATATATGGCTGGAATAAATGGAGAATTTTTCATTTAAAATTTGATATCATAACCACATTCCTGAATAGCTACTTATGGGGAGATTTCTATATTATAAGATTTATATATTTACTTGATTCATAATTTCATATAAAAACCTATGTATTTTTGGAAGTTGTTGGCTATAGACCGAAAACCTTTGTGTGACCGACCAGAGCTCTATGCCCAACATTAGACACTAAAATAAGATGTATTTGTATATACATGTATGAATTTAGAATCTAGTATGTCTGTTTTAATTATCTATAATATATCTATTGCAGGATACACAACAAATTGTTCAACTAGGTTTCAGAATGGAGGAAATGATATTCAGCTTAGCCGATACACATTTCTTCTTTAATGATGTTGAGGTATGTCTCATTATTCTTAACTTTGATTTATATTGACTTTATCATATTCTGTATGACAAGTAGCATGTTTAGATTCCATCTCAAAATAGATAATATTACTTAGTAAACACAGTAATTATTGTATATAAATATATACATTAATTACTGTGTATATTTTTATTTTCAAAAATGAAAGGCTCAATTCATTCATTACACATGGTTATATATCTGTACAAACAGTATTAAATTGTTATGTAAGTAATGTGGTTGTGTAACGACCGGCTGGTTGCGCAGGACTGCGACCAGGAGCACATAGACGCGGTGGCGGCGGACGACAACGGGCAGGACCTGTCGGCGTACAACTTCGCGTCGGACGGGTTCCAGGCGGGCGGCGGTGCGGCGGGCGCGGCGCTGTGCGCGCCCGGCGTGCGCGGCGGCGTCGACTGGATGCGCAAGCTCGCCTTCCGCTACCGCAAGATCAAGGACACCTACAACAACTACAGGAACAGGTGCGCCTCACCGCTCACCGCTTTGTTACTTACCTGGGGGAATGAGCCTTTCCTGCTGGCACATAACATAACATGTGAAAGATAAATTGGTCGTCACCGTCAGCGGCTATCATTATTGTTAGCCGGTATAGAATTTAATCAGTCATCAACAGAATTCGTTATTGTCTAGCGGCATAGAATGCAGTCTTTTATTTCAAAGGGCCTGTTCAAATTTTAACATGCACTACACCACAAAATCGTGTCATATGTGGCTGTGCTATTGTATTGAAGGGAAACATCCTAAGAGAATTTATAAAAAAAAAATTTAACGTGCGTGATTTGTGCCAACCCGCACTATGGTATGTGCCCCCCTCTCAATATGAGAAGAGATCCATATTCCAACAGTAAAATGATAAATGGGTCGATTATTATCTAAGGAAGTCTACAAATGGTGCTGTTTTCTTGTTAAGTCACATTCTCTTTCTAATTTTATTGATAATGGTTTTGTACATAAGACTGTGCTCTTTTCCTTGAAGTATTACAATGTTATTGCTATTTTTTAGTGTTGGTGGTCTCCTGGGGCCGGCTAAACGTGAACAATGGCTACAGTTGCGGGCAGAGTTGGAACAGGCAACAGACAACTGGCTGACATTAGCGTGCAAGTGTCTCAATATGATTAATTCTAGGTAAAGAATTATAAATATTATTTTATTAGTCATCCTACCCCATAATGAATAAATACTTAATTGAAAGTGTATATTTTCTGTTTGTGTGTAACTGTAAAACATGTTGTGTTTTACAGGGAAAATTGTGTGAACGTGTTGGTGACGACTACTCAGCTGGTGCCTGCGCTGGCGAAGGTCCTCCTATTCGGTTTGGGTGGAGTTTTCCCCATAGAGAACATTTACTCTGCTACTAAAACAGGTATGTGGAACAATGAATAGATATTATGACTGAACTAAGCACATACACATTCATTTGTATTACATGACATTATTCCATTCCAATTTTACCCATATACAATTCACTGGCTGAAAGTATGTCAGTATCATAGTTGTTCAAAAATTTAATCATTACCTACCCCCCTAATAAAAAACGCTTGATATTCCTATTAAATATATTGCACCAACTGCAACATATCTCTTTTCTTACAAATCTAAAGACAATGATGAAGTTTTTTAATATGTTTTTAAAAGTTTGTTATCGGTGCCACAAGGATCTTTTCATGTTATATTTTTTAGCGTTATTTCTATGTTACGTTCTTGACTAAAGTACAGGATACAACCACTTTAATAAGTAAGTTAATTAATTAACGATATACGTACGTTTTGCAGGCAAAGAGACGTGCTTCGAGAAAATAAAGCAGCGTTTCGGCGAGCGGTGCACGTACGTGGTGGTGGGCGACGGGCAGGACGAGGAGGCGGCGGCGAAGGCCAAGAACTACCCGTTCTGGCGCGTGTCGGGCCACTCCGACATCGCCGCGCTCTACAACGCGCTCGACATGGGCTTCTTATGATTCGCTGCTCGCCCGATAGTAACACTTATCGTTCCCTAATGCCCTGGTACTTTCATTGGCCTACGGTACCTAGAGATGCTGCTTTGACTACTTATAATTTCCTGATGTCCTAATTGGTATATTCACTGCTGGTCTAATAATGTACCTAGAAACGCTGATTCGACTGTTACCAGTGACGTGCTGTTGTCCTGGTACTCTCATTGCTGATCTGCAGTATCTAGAAATGTTCTCTCAACTACTTATGATTTCCTGATGTCCTGGTACATTCGTTATGCAGTAAACTACAGACTAGCCAGCTTCGAAATTGTCCGCTACATACTGTGGTATCCTGGTATTGTTACATATAGAAACATTGTATGCATTACCGGGTGTAAACTTTTACACGAGATAAGAGTATCAAGATGTTCCGGTTCTAGCCTCTCTAACTCTGCTTGATTGTTGTGACTACTTTCGAAAATACATGCTTGCTTTTATCCTAGTACTGTGACATTGTCTAACTAAAAGTTTCCCTGAAAAGGTTCTCTTTATTTTACTTCTTGGAAGTCACCAGCAGTAAGATATCGACAAGAAAAAAAGTTTTATTTTTAATTAAGCTCCATTTTAAGTACATTTTCATTAGTTTTAGTTCGGAGCCCCTTCAAGTTATTGTAATACATAAAGTAATCGATACTATCATTTAGTTTATGAAGCTCAAAGATAGCTCAAAAATGGTGAAAAATATTATAATAATAGTAGATGATTTTTTGTTTATTATTTTTTTTTTGTAAATATATATGTCAAATTGTAGAGAAACTTATTCTAGAAAGATCGCGTTGATTCCATTCCTACTATGTAAGTTTTATATATTCTATACAATGTACAGATTTATTGATATTATTATTATTTAGCGATTGTATTTTGTAAGACAATGTCTATGAGAAACTATGAGTAGTGATTTCGATATGATTTTAATGTATGTAATCTACTTTATTTCAATTGCACGTCGATATTTCTGGCGTCAGCAAAATCTTATACTTAAATTTATTTAATGTCTAAGAAACCCATTTGGCAATAGCACAAAGCGTCTTAATTTTTATTAATCACCGTCCAATGTGGGATTGAAACTGTTTGAAAATAGCGTTATATTGTAAATCTACATACTGGGCCTTGTAACTGCGATATGCCACGTTATTAGTCAAAGTATCACTGGATGCCGTGTTGTATTATACACTGACCGCTTGATTGAGTAACAACTTTCCTTTCTGTACTTCAGACAGCTTCACATCACGGTGATAATATATTAAGATAGTCTTTGAATTTTGGCCAAGTTGTTGACCCTGTCTGAAATATTTAAAGGTTCGTTAATTTTCAATTGTACAATACTTCGAGACTAGTCTATGTCTAGCATTGGAAACTTGTGTGTTGAAATGATGTTGATAATGTTAAGTTTCGTTTTTATACCATTGCTTGTAACTTTTCCGTACTCATTTACATATCTTCAAACCACATTTATCTCATATCAAATGGCACATATTTATACTCTTGCTTGCTCGTCATAGATAATAGAACGCTAGAAATATCGGCGTACGGCCACCGTGCAAATTGACTATGACTGCGTCAAACTTTAACTGAATGTGTATCGTTCCTCGCGTGTAATAGCACAACTATTTTTGTTACACTACTACGTTTGGTTTTACTCGTGTTTGTCTATTTTGAGGACGATACGACACGGTTGTCGTATAAATAAAATAATTAGTAGGACATGTGAATGCAAAAAACAGAAAAAAATTGTGATTCCGAAAACAGAAGATACTGAAGTTTTTCTATTTATTATACCTATGGTGTCTTAACTTTTTTTTCAAATTAATTTCCAAATTACAAGTGGAACGTACAGGTCTTTTTTATCTGTATCCAAAAATTTAATGTAATTTTAAATTTCGTATCGTATCGCCTTCAAAATCAAATGTTCAATATTATCTGTGTAATAATAAATAAAACTAACTTTATGGCTTCGTATCAAACACGCAATGGCCTACTCATGGATACTTTGCAATATATTATATCTTTATTTTAATATATATGTACACTAAGATAATTTTCTTTTGTCTAAAATTTGTAAGTAAAAGAGCTTATAATCAATTAATTTTATATATACATATATATATATTTTTAGATAAATTGAACATAGTTCGCCGAAAGTATCCAATTGGATCGTTGAGGATACGTCTATCAGCAAAAAGGCACACCATTAAAAAACTGAAGTATAATTTATTTATGTGCATAAATAATGCTTTAATTTTTAACTATATACATTAAGGTTTCAAGACACCATTCAATCAGTACAAGTTTTGCGGTCAAATTCGTATCCAAAGTTGAGAACAATTATGTCGTTGAGACGGATACTGGTTGGATACGTTTCGATAAACTACGTCCGATAGTACAATTTTTTTACCGACTGACATACTGACAACAAAGATCTGCAGAACAGAACGGAGGCTGACATGTTGGCGTGTTTCAGCTTTGATGACATGTTTAACTGGAACAAAAATAAAAAAAAATCAAAGAAAGTTGTTTTTGCAGATTTTTAGTGTATATTATACTCAATACAACAATGCATTTTTAAATGTATAATTTCACAAACCGCAATATTATTATTTATGTAACTGAACGCACTTTTTTCCAATTATTTTGCATTAAAAAAATCTTTTCACACCGAAACCGTTTTTACACAACGGTTGTATTTTTATCGAGTTCTAAAACAGTTGGTCTTATAAGACCAGAACAAAATTGTAGCAATACTTTTGAGTTAATTGGAAATTGTAAATATAATTGTAGATGTAAAACGTGAATTAGCTTATATGCTAGTGATATGAATTTATTTGGAAGTTTCGAATATTCGAGTTGTAAATAAAATATATTATTTGAGAATATCTTTTTTTAACAATACCCAATCCTTAGCGTTTTCATGCTCGTTTTTGCTCGCAACCAGAAATTAAAAAGACTTCTCAGTCTTTCTAAGTCTTAGTCTTTTTACTTTGTCAAGTATTTCCTATGGCTTAAAAATTACATACATATTCACGACTATTAATCTCAGCGTGAATTTAAAATAAATAACATCAGGTTTGAAAGCATGAAAGATACTCTCGGGACTCGGTGCTCCTTGTCTACTCAGTAAGTAACGGGACGTAATCATATAATAACAATGACGTCATCAGCCCTGATTTCATTATGACGAATGCGTAAATTGGAACGGTAATAAATGTAGAATGTTAAGAAACGGAACGCGACAGGTTTGTATGACATTATAGTTACCAAGCAACGGATTACCAATTAAAAATAACACGTCATTCTGTTTCTTAACACTTGTCTAGTAGACAGTTATTTTGTGTTATAAAATAACCATCATAATGAAGTCCTCGGCAAACAATATACTATTCGACGTGTCCAAAAACGAATTGTTTAAGATAAACGAGAATTTTAAAGTTCTTCATCGCAAACTGAAAACCTCTTGGAAGGTTATGATGTGAGTTACTTTACATAAATATTACCGTCCAACTATTAAATAATATTAATTATAATAAAGCCGTTTTAACATAAAGCGTTTCTCATGTAATGTAGATTTAAATTTTTGAATAGTTATTACTGAGCAGGTACATCTACTTTGTAAAGGTCACTAACACATTCTTTTTTAAAAAAAAAGAAATGTACAGACAATGTTAAGGTTTACCAGCATTTTTAACAACAATATATGATGCAATACTTAAGTCTACTACTAAAACTACTTCTGAAGATATCGGTATAAAGATAAATTATTATTATTTCCAATGAAACAAAACTTGCAAGGAATCTACCCATCTTACTGACCATTATGTACATACAGCAACCGAGAAGAGCTGTCACCAAATATATTGCAAGATGTGAAGATTCTGGTGATACCAGGGCCGCAGAACGTTTTCACAGACGATGAGTTCGCTTCCCTGAAGGCTATCGTAGAGAGAGGCGACTCTGTGTTGGTGATGATGACAGATGGGGGCGAAGAAAGGATGAACACAAACATTAACTTCTTTTTGGAAGAGTACGGCATAGTCGTCAACAATGGTACGTGATGAGTTGTAATTGCTCAATTTTCATAACTCCAAGAAATATCTTTCACGTTTAGGTTTCAGTATTTGGTAGGTACCCGTAGATGGGCTATTTTTGGTATTTGTCACGGCAATGTATATAACTCCTATACTCTCTTGAAGTCTGTCATACGAAAGTCTGTCATGTGAAAGTAAATCAACTTTTGAAGATTAGAGGGTTGATGAGAATAATTATTATGTCCATATCATAGGTGTTGTTGCTCATATGCTTATTGTAACTTTTACAAGACCATTTTCGTTTTCATCCATTTATCATAATTTATGATACAAGTCCAATGTCATTAACCGTAGTCTATGTCCAATCGTCTCGTCTAAAAGGCGCCACTTCTATCCTTAATATCTTAAAATCAGCTACATCAACCTGTTATCTAAACGTCGACGACGACACAGGACAGCATCCTGTAGTCTATTGATCGAAACAAGCTCCCCACATCACCTACTGACTTCCAAAGAAGAGCTTTAATTGTTTCAGATTGCGTAGTTCGTGCTAAGTATCACAAATTCTATCATCCTAAGGAATGCCACATTTCTAACGGCATCCTGAACCGCGGCGTGATGAAGCACATCATGAAGATGCCAAACTATAGCAGTGAATCTGATGATTTTCTGTACGTAGGTATTTAACTGTTAGGTATTTACTACCAACTCGCCTACTTACCTCAGAATTAGTATGACAATAGATTCTG
>DWEE01001686.1:0-12790 GCA_018245755.1 Parelbella macleannani
AACAATTTACATAGCAATATATTCAACAAAATGTTACGTAACAACAAGATAAACATTGACGTGAGCGGAGACGTACGGCGCGTTAAAAAACATTCCAGTTGCCATCCGCCCGGTACTAATGGTAGATAAACTTGACCTGCTTTCCGATGCGAAAAAAAAATGTTATCAATATACCTACGTCATGTTTATTACGGCTCTTGTAGCACTCGAGTTAATGCATATAATAATTTTTTAAGTTCTATTGTAAAACCTATTAACCAATTAATAAGATGACTGTTTTGTATTTCACAAGTACTATGACTTGTATTTGAACTTTGTCTATTTGTTTTATTTTGAAAGGAACTCGCTTTTACGCTGTTTTTCTTTTGTCTACACGTTAAGCTGCGCCTATATACCATATCCAATGATTCAATGCGCTCTACTGGACTGACCTATCTTTTTTCCGTAGTCTTGTTCTCATGCACTCCCGTCTCCGAATTGAT
Source organism: Parelbella macleannani (assembly GCA_018245755.1). NCBI lineage: Eukaryota > Metazoa > Arthropoda > Insecta > Lepidoptera > Hesperiidae > Parelbella > Parelbella macleannani. Next base: position 483 of record DWEE01001686.1, read on the forward strand.
TTTTCTCTTTGCTTCAAATCACACTTAAATTACATTTACTTAGAAACTTTGTGAAGATATACGAGGTAATAATGGGGAATATTTGACCTGCCCTAAAATATCTCTCATCTATTGAAACGGTACTTATAACAATTAAAATATACATGATATATCAGCAAAAAATGTAACATTACATAGCTTTGAACTTGATTATATATAACTCGTAAGCTAGCCTAAAGAAATATTGAGTTTTATGTTTCTACCGACGATTTTGTGTTGCGTACGAAAGAACAAGATTAATCCGAACTATTCTCATAGAAATTTTTTTGCAGAACGTATTATTATTCAAATAGCGAACTATTTTACGACATTTCTGAACTTGGGATATTTAACTTCGAGAACGGCTCTATCGCGGTCGAAATTACTTTTCCATATCTAATACACTTCGCGCCGTGTGGTCAGCGCACCTCATGGAAAACTACACCGAATACCTTTTCCAACTTCCCCAGCAGAACTCCTCGAGGACTAAAAGTTTGAGAGCCACGTGCATATGTATGTGTTGTAAGTTTCGTAACTTAGTTTGTACATATATGTCTATGAAGATGGTCTTGTTTATCGCAAAATGAAGGTGAATTTCCTCTATACAATTAGTTCTACTTCACGTAGAGCCGAACACGTATGAAGAATTTTTTTATAATGAAATAAGAACATTTGTACCTAACATTATTATTCAACTCAGATAATATAACAAAGACTAAATAGACATAAACAGTATGTACCTGTGTTTAGCTCTGAAATAGGAAACCCTGTATATATACGCTGGAGTTCTTTGTTAAAAGTCAGCCAATTTTGGTAATAAATTCTGAGTAACAATTATACATCCTGTGTACACGAAGTTTGTCACCGCACGCGCGAATAATACTTTCCTCGAACGGACGGTTGTACAGAATTGTTATACATTGTTTTACGAAATGACATAACCTGTAAAATAACGTAATTACTATCTTACTTTCTGTATTAATAAATAATGGCTCGCTCTCTCTCTTATCATTATATATAAATATCGAAGGTTTCCTTATATTTATTTCTGTTATATTAAGATTGTTATGAGATGATAAAACAGTGAATAAACAAAGTTAAATAAACTAGGCGCAAGATATCAATAAAATAATTCCAAATAACAACTAAACGGTATATTGTGCATAGAGATAATATTTGTTTTCAAAAATCTATAGAACCCGTCTTATTCTTACCTACGTGATCGCTTTACTTACGCTCGTCTTTTATATGCGCCGTACCGGTCGCATATAAAATCCCTCTTTGCAATCCCTACCCATGAAACTTCTTTATTCCCACTCCTTCTCTGTGCATGCGGATTTCTTTTAGATGTTCAAAAGGAGAGTTAAAGTGCACTACGTTTTTCTATCATGCACATCAGATTCTTGGCGACTTTGTTCACTTTCATATCCATAATTTCGTAACATCATGCCTGCATTTTCCCGAAAAGGTAGACAGAGGATTGTAGTATACTCCTGCGGCTCACCACTTACACTTACATCCTGAATTTCAAGGAATTTAAAGTTAGAAAAGCCCAATATTGTCCGACGCAGATATTGAATCCAGGATTTTTCTCGACTATCCCCTTCGCGACCACTCGACCGACGAGGCATTTTATGATATAACCATATTTTTAGTAAGCTTCTATTTTTTAATGTACTCTTCAATTCGTATAGTATTTGAAAAAGTATTTTTGTACGTGTGCGTTATATACTTGTCATTAATAAGTATTCATTAACAATAAACTTACATTACACTTTGATTATTTTTTTTATAATCAAACTAACTTTGTTTTATCTTAATAAGATCGGCTTTTTATTGTTAATGTTGCTGAAAGATATTTTTTTAACTTTGAACTATGTCATAATTTCTGTTATACCAGTTGTTTATCCTCACCCCACTATATAAAATCATGAGCAAACAAATAAAACTATACCATGAACGCCACTCAATGGCGAGTTGCTATACAGTTAATGTAAATAGCACTATACATTAGAACATTGTTAGCATTGGCAACGAGCTACGTAAAATATATGTACATTAAGTTTATAAACACAAATGTAAATAGTGAATAAGTCGAACGATAATATTATTCTCGAACGCTCTTGTAAACAGAAATGTATAGCTCGTGTTAGAACCTGTTCGCTAATTAAATAATCTCATTTATGTACATATATAGGTATGTACTACATTCACTGGAAACTACTTCATTTACCTGTTTATCTATCACTAAAATGATAAGTATCTTGATATTGAACAAATCAGACTATACCTATTAGAATTTTCCAGAACATGCTCTAAAGCTCGATATGAAAACTGCAAACCTGCGTTTGTCCGACATGATGAACTATCGTTTTAAACCATCTCATCTTAAAAATAGATGTGCGGCCAAATATTTGTTATGAATACAGGATTTTTCCTATTTTCTCTTGAAAAACGGTTTATGTAAGTATGTAATCAGTAATTGCTCATATATCATCAGTTACCTACTTCTCATGGAAGGCTCTTCCTAATATAGAATCTTGTTGCTACGTTTAAAGTTGTTCTGAGAAATTATTATTATTTCATATTTATATATAGATTTACAAACGATCTGTTTGTCACAACACATAGATTGTGAATAGGAATATGGGTATTTTCAGAACTTATTGTCTATGTGACGTCAGCAAGTCCTAACATATTGCATAAACATATTACTGGCATGGGAAATACTCAGCTAATCAGTGAAATAACACATTTATTAATTATTTTATTTCATTATAATTAAGTAACATTATTATCATTAAAAAAAATAGCGCATCAATGTTTCCATTAGTGTTGGGTTATCTTTCAAAAATACGATCAATAGCGTTTATATGATGTATATTTATCATAACACATAAAATCTTTCATTAATTGATGATATACGAAATCTATATACCTATCTGATATCTTTTCAGTTCCCGCTATCAGTAACGCAAGTGCTTCTGATTGAAAACTAACAATTAACACCACATAGTGGCAACGTGGGGATAATAATGGATGTCCTACTAGCGATGAGCGCATGAGGTGACGTTTCCGACTTGAGTTTCTCCATTTTATTATAGGTACACTTGTTGTAAAGTGTTCTTGTTATAGGTACATATAACGTGTAAGCTAAATATAGCGCACGATACTAATAATAAAATTTCAACGTTCTGCCAATCAGAACATCATATGACGTTACATAATAGAATAACAAAGGTATTTATTTTAATAATGTTTGATTAATTTTTGTTGTTTATTAAAGTCTTATAACTTGGAAAGAATATTAATTAAAATATTAAATTATACAATTATTATATTCATAATTATAGTTAATAAAGTGTAAACTGTCTAACTTTTAATCTCTCCAATCTTACTTTTAAACTCTTTAATCACCTATTGAAACGTTTCGCACTTTCAATAAAGTGTCGAGATTAATTTTAACAGCTTTTTATTTAAAACCTTTAAAAGTCATATTATAACAGTTGCGTACATTAGGGCCTGTAGGTACCTACTGATAAAGTTAAAAATTTTGAATTAAGACTTTCTCTATCATTTTCACGATAAAAGCTTACCTATTCATGTTTATATGTATTATAGGAGAAAACCAAAAATTGAAAAAATGTTCCTTTATTTTACTTATTTCCTTTTACAGTCTCCCGAATCCCACCTCAAATAACACTGAAGACCTTGACAAAAGTATACATCTGAGTAAATATTAAAATGATTCCATAGTTTCCATCGAACTGTTACATTCGTAAAACCGAAACACAGAGAACGTAATAGAGTGAAGATAGTGTTTCAACTGTAAACAGTGCTCTACTGACTAGGAATAACGCGATCAAAATTCAAAGATATTTAAAAACAAAGTTACAGAAGAACTTTTTGATATTTCGTTGCTCTTTAGTATACCCTCTAAGTGTAAGTTAATATAAATAGAAATTGAAAAACGTGTGCAGTCGGGAGACCCCTGTAAGGAGCAAAGATCCTTACCGGTTTTGTTTAATACTAAATAAATATAATTCGATTTAGATGTTTATCCTTATTATTTGTTGTCACGTACGTAAAAAATCCGTTATTGTACCTTTGTCTACAATAATTCCTTCAATGCAAATAATGTAACGTAAGGAAACAAATCTAATTGGCCACAATTTACCTTGATAACTGAAATCACAATATTCACACGCACATACGACTATGCACACAAATAATAAAGAGTGACAGAGAAATAGCGAAAGTGGTATGAAGAAGGCATAACGTAACGTAACGTAACGTAACCAGTCAACATGTCCCGCGATTCGCGTTACGGTGCTTCGCTCCAAAAGCACTTAATTTTCTATCGCGAAAATAAACTTACATCTACGTAATATAACTCATAAACAAAAAAAATTGACAAAGAAATGTTTTATAAAAAAACATTATTACATAATGCAACTTGCGGTAATGGGACACTTCTCGACCACAGTGTATCATTCACTTGCAGCATCATATTATAAGTGCATGTAATAGGATACCGGTTTTCCATCAACGTTCATTGAGTTGTATAAAGCGTAATCATAGCGCCTAATGAGACATACGATAGTGGTACTTAGGTAACGTTATGTAAATGCTATTTTAATATTCATTAATATTACACGTGCAGTCAAATGATTTGTTAAATCGTCACGCCGCGCTGTGACGTCATCAACACCAGCTTTGTGGGGAAAACGGGCGCTTAAGATCGATTTTAAGTTGGAATATAGCAAACTAGTAAAAGTCGCAAGGATTACGACAAAAATTGTAATGTCCGTTTGTATGATAGTTCAATTTTGTCATTAATTACATGACTGCATTAGGACTCTTAATAACCCAAATATGTAGTATACATTAGTATGAGTTCGGTTACAATTAGTACGTATTTGTCCTAATCAATGCTGGTTAAAGACGTATTGCTACAGTGGACTAAAATGTTCATCTCTAATGTACACGTTCACCAGCAACCACGCCAAAAACCTCCAGTCGGGGTTATATATATACATAGTGTATCTTAAGATATCATCAGCTAATTTTAAATGAATACTTAGTCTAATTAAATACTGTAAGTCGAATAAAAAAATCGGGACAGTATTTTCAAACAATAAGAAAATAGTTTGTATGTACAAGTATAGAATTCGTCAACGATCACTAACCATGGAGAATTTACAATAATAGATACCTATATTATACATTGACAGTAATAAAAATAGTATTTCTAAAAGACGTGGGATCACGTTTGTCAAGAAGATTTTGTATCCTTAAAAACAAAGACGACAATCAAGTTTATTGTATTCTTCTCTATTGTATTTGTATTCTAATCACGTATCCTACACTCAATACCTAGCATCATACACGACGTCCGTACGTGACTGTAATGTGTCCCCTTGCGTATATACGCGTATACGCTTATACGCGTATATAGTATATACTTGTAAATGTAGGCCTCTCATTCATTCACCAACAGTACTACCTACCTATTCTACCTGCCTGTATAGATTTAGATAATACATATTAACAAGAATTGTTACGCATTAAATTCAGGTAATATTTACTGCAAATTCACTTTAAACGTGTTACAAATATTGGTTAGTGATTGTTACATTAATACTAAACGGTGACAGATTACGAGCAACACAGAGTTTAAGAGAAATTATTTGAAACATCTACTAGTAAATTGATAACATTTTAGTGATCTAATTTTTATTTGACTCACAAGTCTGTTCCTGTAAATAATTCATAATAGGGGCAGTCTATAAATTCGCAATTGAAATTCTTTCATAAAATTAAATGTTAGAAAACTTGGCAATCCAGAGCTCTTACTAGCTTTGAACTGTTCGACTTTCAATTGAAATCACCATCTTTCAATTAAAGTGTCAATCAAGACTTTGGAATGGATACAAAGTAAAAATTATTCGTTTCTGAGCAGTATGAACGAATTTATAAAGCTACGTGATTTTTCTTAAATTAAATACCAGTTGTTATAACAGCAACGAAAATCATCGTAAGGAAACATACGCAATACATATATTCCAACCTATATTTAACAACGTGGCGCACGAAAGCCTTATAGTAACCATTTTCATGAGCGAAGACCCGTGTCCAATAGAGAAAATATAAAAGTATATATTGAGAACGCATACTCACAAAGTTATACAAAGTAAAAGCAAAATCAAACTAATTTTTACTATATATATATTTGTTTACATTTTGTTATCACCTTAGCACTTCTACAATGTAATACGGAGCTGTTTTCACATTGTCATAATTACAGAAGATGTCTAGTCACGAATTTAAATCTAACCGCTTATAAAGATAACAATTGTCATGTGTTAAGTGAGATTATGCGAAATTCTTATGTAAAATTAATTTCGTCTGCCACTGTGTCTACGTAAAATGTAGAGTCATCGCAGCTCTGCTGTGACGTCACAGCTTGTTGCATATGACATCACCGTGGCTTGATCCAGTTAATATCGCTCGGAGGTAGTACTACAGACTAAACTTTATAATATCTCATACATTTAGTAAGCGTTAATTACTTTGTTTTGCTGTTAAGTCAGTTGCTAGCGAATTGAGTTTCAAGAGAACTGTCAGTTATGATCCAGTATTGAAGTAGTCTTTGAAGAGGAATCCAGGTTTTATTAAACAGTGGATATAAAATGACTGAAATTATATGATAGTGACTGAGTACTGAGGAAGAGTCGTAGGGTCATTAAAGGCGGTATGCGTTGAACGTGACTGAATTGAAATATTTGGATTAATTATTGATATTACATTATAAATATTTTGAAACTTGTTTGAAATAGAATGATAAAATGTAAGTAGTGTTCAGAGTTAAAACGTTAACTAAACGCCATAAGTATGACAATTTGAAGGCGACAACTGATTAACGATGAAGCTGAAATCTCATGCATAATAATTTATTGCAGAGTTATATTTAATGGATTTCCTGATTCCTGGACTAGCATCTAAGCTGTAATTTCTATTAACCTACGTTAGGTCATCGCGGTTAAGGTCCTCGCTTTCAGTCGTTTTAGCGATAGAAGATTATGCTTGACATAATATAATGGTTTAGAAATATAAAACGAATTCGTTATTGTTACTGACATCGCAATGCATATGTACTATGTAGATCTACATAATTATATATTTGTCAATAAAATCCTTAATCGCATAGTGCATAATTTATAAATCGACCGCAACATACAATGCGTATTCCTTTTAACTCTGGAAACTTCCTCAACGGGTGTCACTTAATGAATACGTGACTTATAAATATGTGCATGTTTATTCTCTATAGGTAACAAAACTTCGTAACAAAACATTGTCAGTATAAATAACTTGTTTATAAGTGCTGATAATATAGTGATCTATTGTTATCTACAATGTTTTTATCTACAATTATATTATCTACAATTATGTTATCTATAATTTTGCAACGTATTGTTATCGCAGCTCTCCGGTTTCGTAGCACAAATATATAATATTGTGGTGGTATCATCGGTGTGTCCTGAAACCAGATACATTTAATCGTCTGCCTGACCGGTGTTCGAACCCGGATATTTCTACATGACTGACATGAATGATAATTCCAAATGCCGTAATGACCACGATGATGATGGTAATGACAACGATGATGATAGTGATGAAAATAACGTAACAAACCAGCAAAAACTTATGTCAATAAGCTACAGCCTTATCTTTGTTATCATACACCTCCGAAAAAATTCATTGTGGATCCATTTAACCAAAATTATTAGGTGATGAAAGGAATTATAAGACACGTGCGTTCACAATAGCATTTATATTGACGGTGTCATTCGACAACCCGGCGACATCTTGTCTCAATAAACAACGATGACGAATCGACATCTAAATACACTGTTACATTGTTTTATCTTCTTACGCTACCAATGATATTCGCACACACATACGCAGATCAGTGACACCTCAATAACTTACGATTTTTCCATTTCATTAGGTCATTTTAATTGAGATACCGCTTGAACTTTGCTCATTTGCAACTAAAATTATTTTTTTATCTTTTGTTTTTATATGTATGTAACTTAGTGAATAAATTTACTTGATATCAGTACTTGCTTCCTTCAGCAATCCAACAATTTGTACGTCACGGTCTCCACAATTGTCTGTCGCCATTTTATTTTGTCTCTAGACTACGTTCTCCAAGATTTTAGCGTTCTCATCACACAAACCAATACTATCGGTATTGTAGACGATTATTGTATACCTACATAAAATAAATGTGTTCTGTGTTATACCGATTGAAGGATTCACAAATAACTGCTTTAATCTGTAATTTTGACTGTTCAGTATGTACACATATTCGTAGTCGAATTATACATTAGTCGTACCCCATTGATGACTTTTCTTGAGCATTTCGTGTGTATTATACGTAATCGACATCCATACGCCATTAGAAAATCGCACGTGCGGGTGCACCCTAAACGTTTTTAAATTTGTACCGATCTCAATCTTGGAACCACATTCTCTCAAAGCACCTTTAATGTACAAACAGTATATTTTCAGTTTTACATTTATTACACGCGAGGTACGTGTCAGCCATTGTGAGTCACTACATTCGTGTACATAATACACGGTTGTAGCGCTGTCGTAAATAGGCCAGAACATGATGTAGCTAAAGCCTCTTATAATATCATTAATATAATTAAATCATACTATTATCTTCAAAAACCCACTGCTTCATATTTGCAGCAGTGATTTTTTATAAAGACCGTTTTGTCGTTTGCCGACCTGCTGATCGCAATGTAGCGCAGAATATATGGGCACCGTTAAGTGTCCTGGTAGCCATGGGGTATCAGCGTAAGTGGTGTAAAAACCGTACTCTGCGATCCCCAACTTTTGTGTGCAGAGTGGGCTGATGGACAAAAATCCTTTAGGAGAGGGCTGTATACATCAGTTTACTAAGAAAGGCTAATGATGTATTTCGTTTAAACCGTTGCGAACATTAACGGTTTGATTTAAATTTCAACCAGTTTAATTAATATCCCATAAAACCTTACAACATTGATTTCTATGAGTACCCAAAGGCTAAAAATAAAGTTTGTTATTTGAAATAACAGCTCTAACAATAATCATAATAATATCAGAAGCCAGTAACCCTTTGTGCACGATTTTCCAATATCCGTTATGCACTTGGAATATTTTAAAAAGACGATTATTTTGCATTTTGCAAATAAATATGACGTGGCTTTATAACGAAAGCTCTTTCTTCGCCGAGCGACGTCACAAAGGAAAGGTGAAGCCGGCACTACATTTCAGAGCTGAAAAGAAATTAATTCCGCATTTGACTTACTAAACATGCCTGAGCTAAATCTGGGCACATTGTTCCTTATCCAAATTACAATCAGACTACGACATGATATACGAGTATACATGGGTAGTGTATGGAACATTTCCCAGCACGCTTATTGACCGTGGTTGACAGCGTGACTGTACATTGAGTGTCGGTATGATCGAATGTTCTAGTAGTTACGTACGAGTCATTTCTTCGTTATTATGAGTTTACGTAATGAGTGCGTTATATTGTTTTGATTGAAGTGCATTCATAGATAATGACGATAAATATGTGTTATTGTATTAAATCAATATTCTCTAATTACAATTGTACTATGGTTTGTTGGTGATCAATTACTCTGAAGGTCCCAGAATCGATCTATGGTTACCTTAGATTAGGCTTGATTATTGATTTAGAATATAATTTTGGAATTCTGTTTATTTTTTATCTCCATTTGATTTTGATCCGTCGCTGTACGTCACGGTACAAGCCTCAAGACTTATTTGACCATGTAGAAGAGGTATTTCATGCATTATTGTGAAAATGATACACTGAAGATACGATAATCTAAAACGTTAATTACGAAATTAATGGCTAAGAGATCGAAGAAAAAAGACACTGTAGGTGGCGCCGCGAGTAGTAAAAATGTGAACCAATATGTTTTCAATTCTTCGACATGAGGACTTACTAATGTAGGTACTTAAAAACTTCCAATAATAACAATCTTTGTAACTAATATGAAACTTTAAATATTGTTTATTATTCACTATAATTTGTCATATAATTATATTGCATTAACCTTATATTTCATTGTAACATATCTATTTAAAAGTATCGCGACAAGTAGGTACCTACTGATTGGAAACCAGCAATGCTATAACGACAAGAAAATTAAGGAAGCTTAGACTTAACATCTAAATACAAATCGCAAATCGACAAGTTCATTAATAGACTTGGAATTCCATTAATAATATCTAAAACTAATCCGCTTAACTGATGTAACAATTTTCAAAGGAGTAGCTATATTCGTGTTTATTAACAGGGCGGTAAGCGTTTTTATACCGCGACAACTGATATAATTCACGATCAAAATGAAATTCTCCTCCCGTTCCAGCAGCGTGGAGAAATGAAGAGAATGCTATTAAGCAAGAGGTCTGTGGGAACATCTCGCATTGTAGTCGGTTTGAGACACCAGTGGTAAGCGTTATTAATGGCTCGGACGAACACAAAACAATGAATGTGCAATTTAAATGCAATTGCTAGTGTTGTATACAGCATATTTTTTTTTTTATTTTGAGTCAGCCATCAACAGCTCAATTTACTTATTTTCCGACAAAAGTAAAGCTGAGAGGATGGTTATGATTTTACTATATGTACATATGTATGTGACCAAAATTGACTGCCTCGTTGGTCGAGTGGATTCAAGCGCGTCTGTCGATCGAGAGGTCTTGGGTTCAAATCCTGGATCTCCCAAACCTTTAGAATCTTTCAATTTAGAATTTCTAATAATGACTCGGAGTTTGTATCTGTACCCGGTATATAGCAATAGACTCACCACGTATTCCATGGAAGTTAAACGTAACTGGTGAAATGTGGTAGTGTACTACGCTCCTCTGCCTTCTCCTTTAGGGATTACAGGAGTAATGTTACGTATGTACGTGTTTCTATATTTAGACATCGTTTTTGGTCTTTGAAATTACATAAATCTTATTTACTTGATGACATTGACAGCGTGATATCGTTCTGTGGTCTGCGATTTAGGTGTGAAGTAAATGGCGTCATAACGAACATGTCGGCTTTGTGCGTGCATAAGCGCTAACGAAAGAAACTTAAAGATTATGATATTATGTTTAATTTCCAACGGAAGATGTTAATAAGTAAGATATGACAAAGAAAGTTATGAATATGGTCTATACCTATTTCATTTAGTGGAACACTTTCATTTATAGTCGTCTCGTAATTTCTATGACATAAATATTTAACACAATTTGGCATAAATACATACATAACATACACATTTTTGACTTAAATATTTATTTGGTCTCGTTTGCCACTATGACGTTCTTCATATTTAACACACGAGCCCTTGATGATTTCCTTTACAATACCCAAGTACTCAGAACACATCAATTCCACTTTGATAAGATAATGTGACTCTGTTAGTGAATGGGCGAGTTAGTAGTACAGATCGATGTTAAATTCTTGGGAATACTGCGTCTTACGTATTTATGTATCACAAGCTTCAATGATCAAAAGCCTTCGTTTTCGTAAACCTGCCTAAATTTAGCTTGTAATAAGTATTCCGATCAGACAATTCTTATTATTCTCTCAACGTCGCGCCACTGGCGAACATACATACGTCAAATACATGTCGGTCTACCAATTCCCTTTAACGCTGGCACTCTATAATTTATTATAACTCATTGATGTATTAAATATAACTTAAAATATACTGTTATATAACTTATTTATATACAGAAGCCTTTAGTAGCGCTTACTTTTAAAACGCATTTATGTACTGAGATACTATTTGAGGCGAGCTCTTGGGGGTACGCTTTCCCGGTTGTGTGATGACATCTGCGCGACTCATAGTCCAAAGAATGTGTTCACTAAGCTGTGCGAAGTCTGCCAATTCGCAGGCCAGTGTGGCAGACTTTGGCTTTAACATTCTCACTCTAAAAGGAGACTCGTGTCCAGCAGTGGAACGATAAAAGGGTCTAAAGAACTATTTATCTGTTTGCTCACATAAGAAGAAGATACATATTTGCTTTAGTTTCACACAAGTTAAAATAATTTATCTATGTTTATATCTAATTTGCAATTACATTAATTATTATTATACCGTCAATCCAGGTGTTTTAAGGGATGGATAGTTGTAAACAAGTGCCAAGCGGCTTTATGTTTACAGGCTTGATCATCCATACATTAAATTTACAATAAC
>DWEE01001687.1:0-12788 GCA_018245755.1 Parelbella macleannani
TTAAATTGTAGATTAAATATACATCTGGCCTTCTTTTTCGAACAGCATCATTATTTGGTGGTTATTTTTTGGTTTTTAAAGTTATTTAAAAAAACTTACTAAAATGGTCAAATAAAATCAGAAAATGAAAATTCACCCAGAGCTTACAATATTTACATAATATTTAAAGTATATAGAAAGAATAAGTTTCAAAAGAATTACTATTAGGTTCTAGTGGTAATATTGTAACAATAAATTGACTGGCTTGTTGGTATACGAGTGACAAGTGCGACTGCCGCGTCAGAAGTCCTGGGTTCGATCTCCGGGTCGGCCACTATTGGATTTTTCTAACTTGAAATGCCTACTAGTAGCTTGTTTTTGCCCAGTGTATGGTAATCAGCTTATCACCTATTCCACGGTGGATTTGTTTAACATAAATACATAGTTATTCGTCGGAGTGTGCTACTCTGCCTACTCCTTCGTACAAATACAGGCGTGATATCGTGTTAAAATAAATTGCACTTAATTCCGTTCACTTAATAATTTGCTACGATGCCATATAACAATTCTTTTCAAATTAAAGCCTATAGCATCGATGTATTTAGTTTTTCTATAAATATAAATCAATAACAGAATATTTCGTTAAACCACGCCAGTGAATACGACACCGCGTGTCTGTATCGTGTAACTCCGGCGACGGATCGGCAGTATTTGCAGTTACTCATCACGTTCGTTTATCTGTCATCAAAAATGTATTACGGCGCGGTGATGGCTCATTGCTTTAATGTTATTTTTAGATAGACGTCCCCGTAGGTATTGGGGCGATGACGCGCGACGTGTTCATTTCGTTTAAGGGTAGAGCGAGCTTAGTGAAAAGTTTCGCGATCGATATATACGATTAAATATATTATTATTACATCATTAAGGCGGGTACGTTACAGGGTGGACAGTGAACACCGAGTGCCAAATATTTACATCGTGCCAAATATTTCATACATGCACGTAGCATAAAATAGTAATGCAGATCTTTGTATTATAATACATCTTTTGTATCACCAACATAATAGTAGGAACTGAATAGAATTTATAATGTGCTAAGAAATCTAAGCCATCAGGTCATTAACTATTTTTATAACTTCATTTCTCAGTTCAACTGCTCATTTTTGTATTCAAATTATGGTTATATCTGTTATTGTTTTTTGCCTGTTATTACATCCAACTCTATGTTTGGGGTGAAAATTATCCGATGCGATTTTTCATGTATTTGTGGCAACCCTAAAGCTGCGGGTGCCCCCTCCCCCACTTGAGGGAAATGACACTCTGCGCGCTCTATCGAATGTTTTGTGTACGCGACCTGCATCACTGCCATCGCTCAAAGCGGCTTTTCACTAGTTCCTTTCTAATTTATACTTTGTGCATATGTATATACACTGGCCATATATAAATACAGGTAATAAATCGTATATTCACTGACTGCCTCGTTGGTTGAATCTTGCAAAAGTGAACGCTGATCAATAGGTCCTGGACTCGATGCCCGCGTCGCGTATTATTGTATTGTTCTAACTTGAAAATCCCGGTAGTAGTTCAAAGTCTGCGCTTGTTGTCAGTGCCAAATAGATTATTTCCATTGTCAATTTTCCGTATAACATAATTGGTGACATATAATAATACTATACAACTCTGTCTACCCTTTCAGGCACTTATAGGCGTGATGTTTAGTTATATTAATTTGACTGCTGTAATCAACCGACTTGAACAAAGTAGCTCTAGAGTTGATGCTTTTATGCCTATAATTACTGTATAGAGCACGATCTATGCTTAAAATTGATGATAATCTTAAAATAAATTTGATTGCTAGCCAGGAAATAAAACGCCTACGTAGGAAAAAATGTTAGTAACATGGACTTGCGAAATGTACCTGCTTACAATTGCGCTAAGGTATTGTATGTTTATGTGATATATTGTAGGTATATCATGTGAGGTATGTGTTGTCAAGTGGCACCCTTGAATATAATAGCAGTTCGCGCGTTCCATCGAAAGCTTCCACGCGGCGCGCTTCTCGCTCAGAAACATCAACGGTCGCGAGCTTACGGGACCGAGGGAGCTTTGTACTCACTACTTTACAATTTAAGGTTTGTAAACATGCTCGGGAAATCGGTGCTCGCTTAATATTCCTTGGTGTAAGGGCATGCGTAATATGAGAAGAGATATCACAGTGGGATCACTTTGGGATGCGTCACTGGGGCACGTTCGGAGTTTTGTAGTCTCGTCAACTTGTTTTATTCCCGTAATATATTATTTTTTCTGCGTGTTATATCTCGTGACAGATAAATAGTGGTCAGTAAATAAATAATTGACCTTTCGTAACTGTTTACGACGTTTAAACTGTTAGTTTTGCTAATTAATATATCAAGAATGTTTATTCAATAAAAAATTGTACATTTCAAACAATACGCTAGGACTTCTGGACCACAAAGAAAACCGTTACTATGTGCGCTATATACATATTAAATTACTGTACATTATTAACGACAGGTCAGCTCGACCTGGAAACTTGAAAAATATTGGCATTTTTTTACCCTGATTCTAAGCCATTCCCAGGGTATAATTATTGTTGATTAATAACAGCGCTGACATATTATATTATTATAAGAGCATTTTAGTTTTTTAGAAATAACAATCTCTACTTATGGTAGTGTTCCACCATCATAAATTTAATATGAACATAAAAAACATAACATCACGCCCTTAATCCCCGAAGGAGAAGGCACAGGAATGTAGTAAATTTCCACGATTCACCAGTTACGTTTGCCGTTCCATGAAATAGATGGTGCGCCTACTGTCATATATCGGGCTTAGATCCAGCCACTACTCGAAATTTCCACACGAAAATCTAATTTAAAAAATCCAATAGTATTCGACCCGTTATTCGAATCCAATATCTCTCATTCAGCCGCGGTTTGCAACATCTCGCCCAACGAGGCAAACATAAGAACGTATGGCTTAAGATAACCATAACTGCAGTCAGTACCAAAATTATCCAAAGCAAAAATTACCACCACGAAAATTTGGTAAAATTCAATTAAGCAAATTTCAGATAACATCAAGGTGCGTCAGTGTGGCATGAAATTAAAATACTAATGAGTTTCAGTGACGCAAAATAGACGTAAAGTATCATTTGTGTCTATTTTCATTAAACTCAAAACGCGTGAAATTATTTCTATTTACACAGTGCCATTTACGCGTTTCGAATTCTCTGTAGCGCTAATTCGGTATAAAATACAATATGTTTCATTAGGGGCTTCGACTTAGTCTCCCGGCGTAAATGATTGTAGACACAAAGTGTACGACCTAAGGGCCAAATTCATTACACCCAGTGACCTACAGTCTCCTAGTCCTTTATAATAAAATAAATATCTTGAAACATCTCCGCTCACTGCCATCTGATCCCAAACTGGGGAATGCCTGTGCGATGGTAACCATATAGCCGGAAAAGTATGTATATACATACATAGTTATATAGAAATGTTTATATGTAAATACAAGACAAATACTCGTGTTCGTCACACAAATATTAACTCTGGTAGAAATCGAGCCAATGACCCTCACCTCAACAGTCAACTGCCAACTGGATCAATGTATCGGGCAATGAATTCTATTTTACGTTATTCCGCTCAACATACTCCATTTAAGGTCAAATAATATATGGAACAACCTTGAAGGTCCATTGTCTATGTAAGCTTTATTTGTTTACACGTACTAAACACCGTTATTATCGTGAAGGTATTAAAATGCCACTGTTGGCGCGCTATCAGCTCGTTGGATGAAAGTTTTAATAATGTACGATACACCGTGCAGCGCCTCTCTAGCAACAAGCGCGCGAGCTTCTGCAACGATATTAATTTTCACGTGAGATCATAGAATTTGACGTTTATTAAATTTTCAAAAAAGCATACTTTCATGATTCCCGGATCTGTGCCCGGTGTATCGCAGTAGACTCACCTCTTCCATGGGATTTAAAACGTTACTTGTGAAACGTGGGAATGTAGTACAAGTACAATGACTAAGACATGACTTTCATTGAGTGTATGTATATACCTTATAATTAATAAAAGAATTTGAATTTGAATTTGAATTTGAGTAATCCGCTCTACCTCTTCGGGAATTACAGATGTGATGTTTTTTACGTTATATTAAACCTCAATAAAAACCCTCATCAAATATAGACAACCGTTGGTTCAGAATATGTCTCTCATATACGTTTCACATATTTTCCTTCACTGTCTGCGCTAATATTTGCTTTGACGCGTCTTACTAATAATATGGCTTTTTCTTCACTTCGATCGATCTGCGTTTACTTTCAGTCAAACAAAGCTAGAAATATATCAATTGCATGTGAATAAAATGAAAACCATACTGGAAGCAGAAGCTGGATGCGGTAAACTGAGGACAGGGCATGGTGACGTTCATTAGAGGAGGTAGCGTACCAGTAGTTAATTGTGACAGGCTGATAAAGATGATAATTAAAACAAAGAAATTAAACGGAAATCTGAGTTTCAAACTGGCCATACTCCATTGTTGGATTAAATTAGTGCCCAATAAAACACTGTTTTTTAAATTCAATAAATGGATTAAAAACAGCGCACTGACTAATTGGATTATTAACCACTGTTTACGATTTACCAACAATATGCGATGGTTACAAAAATTGCCACGTGGGGACCGAGAAATAGGAACGAAATAAAAGTGCAATCAGTTTATCGTGGGCGGTGGAGCTCGGCGCAAATCGTATGAGCCGAGCCGTTTCACGCCCATGGGCGATACAGAAATATTTTCCATTTAACTAACGCCCCGCACGCGAGCCGCTAACGCGATTTGAAACTTATTTCCTGCGAACGACGTGTTGGGTGACGACTGGCGTAATCTTTGCACCTTTTGTTGCGATATCGCACATTTTGCTACTTATACTCGTTAATGTTTTATTGTGTTTTTGTGTGTGTATTGTCAATGTATGGCGTTTGAACTCTAATTTATAACTTAACAGATAATGCGTATTAAAAAGTGTAACTCATAAGTGACTTTTTATTACGTTAAAATCTATTGCTGTTGTCCAGGTCAAGTGTGTTTTTCTTGAAATTTATTAATAAAGAAAGACTGAATGAATGATAAAGTCTAAGTTATTATTTAATGTATGCATTACATTTATGTAAATGCCAGTAATCAAATAATAAGAAAGTACATGGACAATAATAGTATTTTTAATTTATATCATAACGATATCCGATCATAGAGTGTCGCACTGAGAGAACAGAGAAATCCACTAACTTCCTCGCTCTACAAATGTAGAGTGACCTCGAAACATACGAAGAGTTTATAAATTGATTTGAAAACTAACGTAGAGTTGGAACAATTGTCGCGGCAAGGTTATATATGGAGCCGCCACCAATTTCCGTTAACGTTCAAAACTGACGTTAACTCCCTCTAATGAGAGTTTTATGTGAATTATTTAGAGCAACTTAAATAATTGCTGCGGAACAAAGTTGCCTCTGATAATTACTAATACAGATTCAGTCTTCATAATTATCCGATGGTATCGTGGTGGGCGGCGCCAGATCCTATTAAACTGTTAAGACAAATTTATAACGCGTTCAAAACATACTAATTTATTGTATGTAAATGCAGATATCTTTGCGTTGAACATCTATATTAATATATTTATGTAAGATCAAGACATACTTCACGCCTGCATTTCGTCAAAGGCGTAGGTAGAGGAGCGTAGTAAACTCTCACTATTCGCCCGTTTGGTTTTAGTGTTTGTAAGATTTTTAACCAGTTAGTATTGACTGTAGTTGCTGACATTATAAGATGATTTGATTCGTGTCACAAACTTCAGTAAACATTTACAATCTTGAGAAATTTTAATCGAATTATTCTCTAACATTTATTTCTATTATTAGTATACCATCACGCCAGATCCGTTACCGGATATGCAGAGAGCATTTTATATTAGGAACAGAAGTGTATCATTAGTAACAAAAAACAGTTAGATTGTATCTGTTGCATAGATTTATTGTGATGTACCCATTACATAGAGCTTACTGTGCGCAGTCATCAAAAAGTCCCTTGTTTGAACTGTAACTTGTAAAGTTCCACGCTCCCAGCACCGGCTGCTCTACAATAGAGTAGTGTTTGTACAGTTTTATTATTTACGAAAGCCTCACAAATGAACGTTAAACAGCGGAAAAAACTAGTTTAGAAAGTGCAAAACAAAGTGCTTTAATTTATAAAAAGCTTTTATTACACTTCATCGTGGCAGCTTGTCTAAGTTGCTAGTTCAGTTACGTTCGTTCGTGTAACTTTATCTCCCTTTATGTCTTAGTTTTCCAACTGAAGCTGGAGCCTGAAGCTGAGAGCTAACGCGCTCGTTAATATATTCGGAAAAGTTATTATTATACGTTATATTCGTATTAAGGCTCTGCTGCGATTTTTAGACATGTGTTTCTTTTCAACGACATTACTTCATTTATGTTACAAAATTTCTATATCAAGGTTAGGTTAAGTTAGGTTATGCTAGGTTAGGTTATGTCAGGTTAGGTTAATTTTGAACCGTAATACAATTGTTGTGGAATATTAATATTTTAATATAGTTACAAATGCAAACTGTTTGGCAGTGGTGTTTAAGCTTCTATATTAGAATGTATGGAAGTATTTATTTTTCTTACTTTTGAAAGAGATGTGTGTCAGGACTTAAGCACAGGATCCCCGGAATAGGCGGCTGGATTTTAAATCTAAGGTAAGCTTTATAATTATGATAATTATTAATTTAACTGTGAGAAAATAATGGCATTTGTTGTTAAGTGGTCAGAAGCATTTAACTTTGTAAGGGTGGAAAGACTAATTAGAGGGTGGGATTTTTATATTAATTTGTACAATTACATACCCTGAAAAAGTCGCTTCATTAACAAAATAATCTCAAAATCTGCCATATCCACAGTACACACTTACATAAAACAAAAACATGAATATGACAAAATAAGTCCATCTGCGGGCAAGAAAATTTAGCGCCCGATTGATAGACGCAATTTAAATGGTTAAATTACTGGTGAGGCGAGTGCGTTAGTGCATTACCGTGTTCGCGCGCAGTGCAAACTTCAAAAGCAAATTGTACAAGTACGTCACATTTATCTCCGCTGGTTGAACGATGAAAGCTTCCATTAAGCTCTGAAATGGATATATGCACTTAAGGTGGACGGCCTGGTGCCATCAAATCGAACGCTTGTTTTACATTGTTTGTATTATACGCAATATATGATCGTGTTGGATGTTTTTGAAATCGTTGAGAACGTTTTTGAGTTATGAAATGTTAAAGGACGAATTCGGTTTTTACAGCTTAAACACTGTCTATGGTAATAGACTAACCATCTATTCCATGGAAAGTAAAACAACTTGTGGATCATGGGAGTGTACTGTACTCCTCTGATTACCTCGTTGAGGAATACAGAAGTGATATGACAAATGTTTTTACGGCTTAAATTCTAAAGGCGGTATGTGCCAGATGATAAAGTTATCGACAGAGCCCAAAGGATTAGCAAGCTGAAGTGGCAGTGGGCTGGTCACGTCTGTCGCAGAACCGATAGCCGCTGGAGCAGACGTGTTCTGGAATGGAAACCGCGACTTGGCAAACGTAGCGTAGGACGCCCACCAGCTAGGTGCAGTGACGATATACGCAAAGTGGCTGGCAGTGGTTGGATGCGAAGAGCTGAAGATCGATCTCAGTGCCGTGCCATTGGAGGCCCTATGTCCGGCAGTGGACGGGAGTAGACTGATAATAGTCTTAAGTTACCTTACGTTAAAAATAATGGTAATTTGCATTAAGTTAAACAAACTGTAATTTAGCTGTTGTTGTATTCATTAAAGTTTAAAAAAAACATCTTAAGAAGGTTATTGATAAATTTTAAATTTTCTTACAGATTGGCTACTGACAGTTTTTTACGATAACAATGGCTGCATTGGCAGTTTTTTAAAATAACGATCTATATGCTCGCAGTTTTTTGAAAGAACGATGAATAAAATGTACAGAACGTATACCCTAGTACAGCACTCATACCGATATACATCAACAAATTTAAACTTTGCGTCATTGCTGGCGCTGGGTTAAGTGAAACCATTTGTTGTTTGTTGTGACGGACGAGTTTACATGACGCAAAATATTTTGTCATTCGTTCTATGGGCTACGTTGAGTTTTTTGGGTTTAGAGTAATGCTCATGAATATCACTACAAACAATGTTCACCATTAAATCGAAAGATAAGATCGGATACACATTGAAAGGTGTTTATCGCGTGATGTTCTATCGGAATAATTTTCTGCTTGAGCGATTGGTGGATATACGCTTTATTGACCTTATGATTGTCAAAACTCCATGTGGGAGTGTAAGTTGTATAATGTATTCATAGTATGTGCTTATTGTGTTATTTATTTTAGTATTTAAAATATATCGTTCAAGACCTTTAATTACATCGTTGGAAAACCTTTTTAAATACATTGTTTTATAAAGATCTTTTAAGTCAAATCGTTTACTATTTATGAATACAATTCGAAGTTAATTATCCCATATACATACACAGAGTGGCTACATGACTAAAGACAAAGCAGATATTTACTGAAATTGAGAATTCGTGAGCGTAAGTGAAATTTTTCGGCAATTGTTATAAATTCTTTTATTTTATAAATGTCTGTTCAACATATGAGTCATGTGTCTTCACAATAATGAAATAAAAGGATAAATAAATCTAAGAAGAATTTTATTACGTCAGTTGAAATATCAGTCCGTGTCGGGGCTACAGCATATATTCCTCACCCTTTGCCGGGATACAGGGTGTCTTAAGAAGTAATCAAACCCGGCGCTGAGAAGTCGTGGTATGGCGCTACCTGTCCGAGTACAGTTACATACTCTGACCACGTACGGGCAGCAACATAAGTGGTGCGAGGACTCATGCTATATGACACCCAATCTGCATTCCCAGTGGGGATCGAGGACAAAAACCGTCGAAGGATGCTTACATCCAGTAGTGCAATTGGGCTAATGATGCGTGTAAAATATCAAATATCAGCAAAATTAACCTATCCCTTAATTTTAGCATTGTCCTAAAGGTTTTTCTCCACAATAAAACAGGAATTGAGGAAAATAGAATTTACAAACAAATTTTTTAAAGAATTTTCTTGGCTTCTCACCTGTGATAATAATGAGTATTAAGTCTTTCTATCGAAATCTACCTAAAATGATTTTAAGACCGCGACGGGATATTCGGTTTCCAAGAAAAGTTTCTTTAGTATGTCAAGAGAATTTTGCGACATTCGAAGTATGACATATTTCTCGTATGGCTCGATGAACAAATCAGACGATACGCCCACAAAAATAATTCGGACGGGAATCGTACTTAGCAACATAAAGTTACAAGCAAAAATTCTTTTTGGAAACATACATACAATATGTACATATATATTGTTATATATTGTTCATAATACTGAAATTATTAAATATTGCGAAATACTTATTAGTTTATTATTATGAAGATTGAGTGTAAAAGAAAGGACCTCGCATGACGACATAATAATAATAGGTACAATAAATATCATCATTATCACCATCAGCCCGACATAGCCGCTGGACATAGCCACTCCAATAGCAAGCCACTGAGCTTGATATTCAGCTCCTTGCAACCTACAACTACCAATCACTTTGCTTATATCGTAGCATAGGACGCCCTCCAGCAAGATGGAGTGATAATATATGCAAATTATAAAGATCAGCGTAACCAAAAATTAAAACCGGGAAGGGTGAAGTAATAAAAAGGCCAGAATCATAACATAATATGGGATTTCAGCTGTTCAAGTTAATTTCTAGTTTACCGAGTTAATTTACTCCGCCGATCGTTCCAGAACTTTATGCCGTTGGAACATAATCTGCCTGAACTGAACTAATATCGTGGATAGTTATGTGTAATTGTGTTTGGGAGCTACTCGTTACTAACGCCGCTAGAAATGGAAGTAAATTTTTATAGTCTTTCCTTTATACTCAGTTATACAGTACATTTGTACTAACTGAATCATTGTAATGAAATTTCATTAGAGTATTTGGTAAGATTTATTCGTTTCATATTATGATTTGATTTTATTGTTTAAAATAAATCATATGTATTTTAACATCTTTTTTTTGTAATTATGTCATAATTGCATGCGTCATAAAAATGTTGTTTCTTACAATAGTTTTCTTACGTATACCGAAATAGGAGATGCAGTAGTAAGTAGCAGAAAGATAATGTTACGTTTACAAGCAGCTATGCAATTTTTTTTCAAAACCAACCAATCATTAAGTGCGGAACAATACGTTTGAAGTTAATTAAAAAACCACAGGTGAGTGAGTATGGATCGAAATATTCCCACATCATTTTTCTTTTATTCATTTTCTTTTCTGTCTATCGTGTGATCCGAAACGCTTCGTTTTTATCGTCCTGTGTCTGTTCTTTAATCCTCGCTTACTTTCTTCTCATTTGACGACATTGTGAACGTAGTATTTAACGTTCTGTCAAAGTTTACTGGGGTTAAGATAATACGATTGATTGTCCGTCGGCCTAGTGATTGCAAGCGAGACTGTTGAGCAATAGGTCCAGGGTTCGATGCCTAGGTTGGACAAATTATTACAGGGATTTCCTGATTTTAAATTCTCAATAATAGCTCGAGTCTCTGGAAAATACTAGCGTAATGTTAGATGTCTTTATATAAGAATAGTTACATTCGTTTTGCGCTTAATCCGTCACGCAAAACGATTGCAGAAACTTTATTGTCAAAATATCAAAACTACTCACTAAACACATTCGATATGTGTTCACAATCAATAAAGTAAAAGTTGCTTTTAAAACGAAGCAAGTTCATTTCGAAAGGAAGATACGAGTCGGATTAATACGAACACAATCGATGACTGCGAGCGGGCTGGAGTATTTTGTTAGAGCTTTATTTTTTCCCATTTCTATGTAGTTGTATCTCCTTCCCTCGGTTTCTTTTTTTTAACTTTTTTATACCGTTTTAGCTACAAAAAATAAAACAAAATTTGAAGGTATTTTGCGCCATTAATCAAAATTCTGTTAAGTATATGTATAAAAATATCTAGCTATATATATTAGGCCATGTATATTGTTAAAACATAACTGTATCGACTGTCAGACATCGTTTCAATAATGCGATGGATATGGAAATCAACTGGAAATTGCTGTTTGAAAAGAGTTAAGCGAGCTTAAAGTTCGTTTTAATATGTCGAGCAAACGAGTGATGAGTCCGAACGGAGCGCAGAATTCCGTTAGAGCCTCGGTCTTTTCTTTTCTTTTCTGTCTAGTTTGTGATCCGGTACTGTTGGTTTTATCCTTACTTTATGGTTCCTTTTTGTATCTGCGCTCACTTTACGCTTCCAACTTCGTGGCTAGAAGTCGATTTGCTGAAAGGTTAAACTGTCGTTGTATTCATAATGGCTTGAACAGACTTTGCAAAGGGATTGTGTAGGAATTTAAGCAGTGTATTTTTAATACAAGAAGCGCTGTGCCAGTTTTTAACGTAGTTTTTCTAATGGTACAATATAAAGACAGTGGAAATAGACAGAAGTTGGACGTGGCGGTTGCAGTCCATTTGCTATCGAAATCAACATTACAGGGCAGTAGGAATAGAACTGACTATTAGTAACTATTACTTTTATAGAGTAAAAACGTCACATCCCGTTTGTAATCCCTGAAGAGGTAGGCAGATTGCAGTACACTCTTACGTTGTACGTCCCACTATGGTATATGGGCTCAGCGTATTCCCAAACACCGGCACAAGTCCAGACTCCAAGATACTACTATCAAGTTTTTTACAGAGTAGTTGTTATTATTAAAGAATATGAAAAATATATTTATAAAATCATATAAATTTGTCGCTATTTGTTCCGCTCTCCGCTATGCAAGCCGTATGGTTACAGTCTTCCAAATATAAACACAAGGCTTAGTTGCAATATTGCAAATTATACAAAGCTTTACGATAACCGGGATAACCGGGATAAGTTATATCTATTGTATATTGAACAACAATTCTTTCGTTCCGAACATTGGTAATTAAAACGGCAATAAACTAAAACTCATTCACTAAAGATACAGGAACGTGTAATTATAATTGATCACATTATCATAATTACTGGCGTGCGGCGGAGACCAAAGGAGATAATGGTAGGCGTGGCTTCATGCCTGCATAGTTGGTTTAATTGTCGTTTAGTAAGCGTATATTGAGATTAGGTGATTCTTACACGGAAATTACTATAGATTAAATGCTCTATATCGAAATGAAATATTGTTAATTAAAATACTAGTGCAATTTTATCGGTATGTATATTTCAAGAAAGACTAAACTATTTAACAGTTTTTGTGGTAGGTACTTACTTGTTATTTTTATCACCACCATCAACCCTTTTTATCGTTCGACTGCTAGACGCAGGTCTTATCTCAGACTGATAAGACCCAAGGCCATTGTGTAATAAGAATCACAATACCAATATTTTGTTAATTCTATAACTCAATGAACCAATGAATTGTATCTGTAACCATTAATACACGTGGGTACTACATATTGCACCACGCAATGATGTGTTATACAATTTTTAATTTTCGAATTTAACCGTTCCATTTAATTAAAACACGGCCCCTTGATAACGTATTGCGTTTGCTTTGTCAGCGGCTATGAAAAATATTATTGCAGTAAATATTTCGATTGCAACAATAAAGCACATAT